>JABASC010001719.1:0-21369 GCA_019776185.1 Plutomurus gul | reverse complement strand
ACAGTTAACATCTGGGCAGATGAACAATCCAAATCAATTCAAGAATATCTAAGTATTTAATGTTACAAGTTTGAACTCTATTTTCGTATAATTTCTCTGGGTTTTCAGTTATCGTTGGGGATTTTTAACCATGGAACATCTAAATCAATAGTTGTACATAATCGATGTTATCAGTGTCATCATCATCATTCGTGGTTAACTATTTATTTTGTCTGTTTGAATTCAATTAGCCAGTATCTGTTAGTGTCGAGTGTTTTGAGCCCCATACCAAAAAAGATGCTACTAATAATTATACGAACCTACCGATTACCTTCATTCGACTCCAATCGAAACCAAGAAATCCTATAGAAATATTAGAGAGTTTACGTTCCCAAAATATTGTCTATCTAAAAGTATACACATAATACATTACACATAGGTATTAAACATGTATCTACTATGTACAGAGTTTCTGAAGAATTTATCAAAATATAAAATCTCAAAATTGAAGTAGCCTCTTTATATCCAATTGTTGTTACCTAATTTGTTTTACTGTTTCTTAGAGTAAATATAAACTGCTGAATTTGATACTGGTTGGCCTGTTTTAATCTGTTTTGAATAGTTGGTGCTTTGCCAGAGAAAACGTGATAGTTGCCTACAACTAATTCCATTATTGCCGTTTCTAGCTAAATAGTATCTTAATAACATTGCGGCTGCAGTACCACTTATTTACTACTAACGCTTTGCTAGATGTTTTGTATGTTCTATTTACGACTATGAATAAGTCCTCTCTTTGCAAAGAAAATTACATTAATTTGTACATGTACGTATACCATACACGGAATGTTTTATAAATACGAAAAGTTAAGAGCAGCCCCGAGTCTCAAGCAGACTTTCAGTTAAACTCATTATGAACCACCAAGTTTTATAGTGGTAAATAAATAAACAATTTTTTTTGCATAGTTCTCTCAGTTTGGACATAAATGTGCTGGAAATAACTAATTTAGTTATTAGTGAGACAGTAGAAACTGTACTAGAGTGTAGTCATATCACAAAATCGATACCGCTTTGTATTAGTTCACATATTGCACATTTCTCTGCCAGCCTGCACTTGCCTATGCTCTCTTTTCACTAGAATACTTTCATATGAAGATCCCAATTTATGCTTCCGAAAGAACGGCCAGATCCTTTCATAATTACACTTAAGCATATTTTCTTGGTGCATAAAGGAATCATGGGTAAAAAAAATTTGTGTAGTATACAACTGGGAACAATAATTATTAACATTATATTTATATGAATTCATATATAAATACTATACTTCAAAAAGCAATTATGATAGCATTGTGACTACTATTTGCATGAAGCTGAAACATCGGAACTTTTTAAATGGACGAATAAGCAAGTACATGACGGTTTCAAAATGTTCAGGGTACCTATTCAAAATATTTAATACGTGCATTAGTAATTCTCCGTAACCATGAAAAAGCAGATTATATATAGGTAAGGTAAAGAAGTTTACATTTTGCTAGTACGTTGAATTGTAATTAGGATTTAACTTTTCTGACTCACTCACTAGGAAATCTAACAAGTTTAAAAATAGGGTTAACATCAACTTCAATGCAAATTGCTATAATAAACTATGTGTAGGTTGTCTACCTGTTCTTTATTCATGGAATATTTGTTAGCACATTTGCAATACCTAATGCACATACGACTATTTCCAAGGACGACTTGGTAAAGAAATTCGGACTAATACAAATCACTTTTACCCATAAAAACGTTGAAAGTAACACAACGTTCTTTTTTGGTGCTAACTTAAAGTGTCCGATAATTTTATCAATGTCTTCATCATAAGCAATTACCTACAATTATTAATCCTTCGGATATACATCTGATAAAAAAGAGTGAGTCAATATTACCATTACCACAACAAACATCAGCTTATACCATCAATTAACACACATGAATTCTGTTTTAAGTGGTTTGTAAGCACATTGTCACCGGAAAAGCCAACGAGATAATTTATGCGTAATGCATGTGTACAGTCAGGAGCAAGTTGCTAATTATAGATGTGCTAATCAGTCTTGAGGATAAGTATTTATGCACTTTTCACGATGTTTAGCTGCAGTAGTTATCTTCCAATCATTGCTGTGTTTGTGCCACAGAAAAAGATTCAAGTTCATTCAAGCTTGTGCATAACGTTTCATCCATTCTGGAAAGCTAAACCCCTGGTATGTTTACTTGTATTTCAATTATTAATATACATAAATCAGGGTTTCACTGTGGTTGCACGAAAAGAGGTGCAAGAACACGAAATGCATGAAATGCGTATTACGCAGTCATCTTTTGGTGCACAAATTGCAGGAAATTCACGTACACAAAAATATTGTCAATATTTTAAAACCATACCATTAGCAAACACAATGATTTTAAAAAGGATTTAGGGTCCAAGAAAATTGGAAAGTATACATACTTAGAAAATTCGAATTAGCATGGTTGTTTCGGTTAAATGAATTTGCCACATTTTAGAGCATAACAAGTAAAACAATAGCTAAATTATTTACATTTAATATTTGTAATCTGAACTTTATATATTTTTGCAATCTTATGTATTTCGTGCATTTGTTTACAGTTTCATGCTGGCGGATGGTAAAATTTGCCAAAAGCTATATGAATGGAACCTTGACTAAAAACCTATTTTAGATAATGATTTATTCGTTCAAGTAATCGATAAATGATTTCAGAGAATAATTTTGTTTTAATTCTCAAAAGTAGGACAATGAAAACCATCTACCAAATTTCAGTGGCTCTTCTGTGCTTCTCCATGCTTTGGAGTATCCCCGATGTACACAGTGCGCATTTCGAATATTTCCAAAGTGGAAGCAAGATTGATGTTAAAAATGAAACAAATGTTTCTGTGAAATCTTCAGGCGCACAATTGGCACCACCACCCGGAATAGGAACATCATCTATATCATCTGGAATCAGTCCCATTACTTGTGGGGACAACGAAAAGTACTCGAGTCAATTGAGCAAATGTGTTCCAAATTATGGATTGGGATCGGACTTTGATTAATTCAGAAACATAATTCTTTAAAAGATTACATAAACGTGTCGTGTTGCACAAAGCATTCTAGAATAACTCTTACAATTTGTGAAACAAAAACAAAACACCAGAAAAAAGGTCCCATAACATATTACTGATGAAATAAACTAAAAACTGTTACTTGTTTAATCACGCTACTATTGTAAATATATTATAGGCAATACAGGCTAGATACAAAGATTGAAAACTTGTTTTTCTATGTCGAGTCAAGTTGTATTAAATAAATGTGAATGCTGAATACCCAGCAGATCATTTCTTTTTGCTCAAATGTTCAAAGTCTCAAGTATTTTTTTACGTATGCCAGGAACTATGTTGTAGGCAGTCGTCCAAAAATACTTTTAGACGGCCATTGTCCAAAAATGCCCATAAATGTCCAAAAAACGCTCATAAATGTCCAAAACTGTCCCAAAAATGTCCAAATATAAAAACACATACAAACGCAGCTTGAAACATCTCTATTCGTTGTTCGAAATGCATAAACTAGTATTTGCAGTACTCTATAGGAGTAACCTCTACGTTTTTAGATGATTTAGGGCAATTAGAAAGTATCTACTGCAGTTATCTTCGTTAACTTGCATTACATTATGTATTCATGTACATAATGTACCATCATCATATTTATATGTTTTGTTCATTCAAATTTGAGTGAGTCCACTCAATTTGATGCACTTCCATTTAATACTTGAAAGAGTGTGAGTGCGAGCACACAATTAAACTAAAAAAATGTAATAAGAATAGGCCTTGCGTCAAACCTGAGCAAGTCCTACCTCCACACATCTTCATTCCGAATAGTTGAATCCCCTGTATAAAATGAGAAGAACGAAGAAAAACGGCCAAAAGAGTTTTGATAGCTTGTGTTTTGTACAATCCAACTACATCCAAAAGTATCTGTTATTATTGATACATGCATTACTCTTATTAAAAGAACATCTAACTTTAACATCAAAATAATAATACCAAACAAATTCATTGTGTTTACATAAATCTTGAGTATAAATATATAATACTGTATTCTAAGGGGCAAACTTTAGTTGTCATCTGAGTTTTCATTACAACTTTACCGATCACATTTTAGGTATTCATTTGTTAAATATTTGCTTCAAAAAATACCAGTGTTTTAATTGATTTCTTTTTTGGACATTTTTGGACACTTTTGGTCCGTCCAGGTGAACACTGTTTGTAGGAGTATAAATGATATACCAGAGATGCATATTGAAATACAGATAAGAATTGTGTGTAAATTGGTTGTTTACCGCAGGAGTAGGCAATTTTCACGCAAAACATGCAATCATCTTTCTATCTGTTGTGTAGCTAGAGGGGTAGCAATGTTGTGATGTGGAGAGAAATTCATTGAATCTCTTATAAAATGGGAATAGTTTCTTCGAAGTATTATCATCGTATGGTGTCTTGCTTACAAATTCAGCTTTTTATAAAAGCAAAAGATTGCACTCTTGCACAATTAGGCACAAGTTTTTAGCTTGGTTTAGCTCACTTTAATTTGATTCTTAGTAGGGTGCACACTGTATAATTGCCATATTGTGTTTCTTGCAAGGTTCACTCTTACATACATAATAGAAAATTTAGTTACAAGACTGGGTCTTATTACATATTTCCTTTCTTTTAGTACACTAGCATTTGCACAAAGTAAGCAACTAGTAACCTTTAAACGTTTAAAAATTTTAATAATTGAATATCCCCTTTAAAATTTTGTTTCAAAGAACATCATTTCGGTTCCTAAATAGTTTTTGTTATGCTGCAGATAGAAATGAAGCTGACAGTATTGATACTAACGACAGTTTTGATCGTTTCGCTGCTAGCAGTATCAATAAATTCTCAAGCAGATAGCCGGCAATTGCGTAGAAGCGCATTGGAAGATTCTGTAATTAGACGAAATTCTCCGAAAAAGAGAGCACCTCTGAGGGCAACATCTCTAGCATCAGGCATACGGAAGAATTGCAAAAGCAGTCAAATTTGGTCGGACGCAACACAAAAATGTGAATATCGAATCAGGAATTCATCAGGTATTGGGAAATAGTATTCTGCCGTTTTTCATTACAATTGTTAAATTATGTTATTAACGATCTTAAATAATTGTTATCATGAAATTTAAAAATAAAAAATAGATATATATGCAATTGTGACACCTAGTTATTTGAGATTATTGTTTGAGAATATATTACTGACTGTACTAAACTGTACACTCGTTAAGATTATTCCTAAATCAAATTAGTATTGTGAGTAAATTTGAAATTTGAATTTAAAAAGGGGGCATGGGATGACCAATAATAAGAAGAATAAACTAATATATAAACACAAACATCATATTTATAGCTCGCATATGTATTAAAGGAACATCATTAAATATTTTAAAGTTTAGTTGAAATCCGGTATAATCCGGTTAAGGTATAATCTTCGTACTGCAAAATTAGGTAAACACAAATCATGCAACATAAAAAAGATGTCAGTTTTAGTAAGATGTTATAGCTATTACAATTTAGGATTGTACGACACCATAACGACTTGTACTAATGTTTTGTAAAGGCAAATAGTGACCTTTTATTAACCGTCTAATCAGAGTAGTCGACTTTTATGGTCGCTGCCCTACTTCATGGAACACTAAAATAAATTATCTCTTTTTGAAAAAATTTCAGTGAATACACCTTATTAACAATAAGTAAATAAATATGAGTAAACGCATCTTAATGAGCAGGAATGTGTACATTTTCAGCGTGCTAAGAAAAAGTTGCAAAAATCTACTATTTTCCACTACTGAAAAGTTTTATAGTAAACGTCATCGGGAAGGAAAATTGGATCTATCATTTTCTGATCATAAAAAAGCCTTTCATTCTAAAAAGACTTGGGAAGTACTGAGAGCTTATATTATATTGCAACTCAGTAGATCCGATATGATTGTGACCAACCACAACGTATTACAGAATTTGCTAATAAAACTAGTAGGAAAAACTTTATTCAGGAGAATTATGAAGGCAACATTTTATGGACACTTTGTGGGTGGTGAAGACGAGATTGAAATTCGACCCAAAATTTTTCAAATGCAGCAATTCGGCGTTAATTCCATTTTAGATTACTCTGCGGAACAAGATATATCGACAACAGAAGTTAATAAATCGGAAAATAAAACAATCGAAATACGATCTAGAGTGTCACACATAGATAAAAATCTGAGAATATTCCAGCACGATCAGCCCGGTACTTTAGATCGAAGATTTAGAGCTACTGCAAGGACATATTTTTACATTAATGAGACACAATGTGAAAAAAATATGGAGATTTTTTTAAGATCAATTGAAGCAGTTTCTAGATTCAATTCTAGAGATACAAAATATAAAATGAACCCTGGCTTCGCAGCAATCAAGTTGACAGCCTTGGGTCGACCTCAGTTACTTATGCCATTCTCTGAGGCTGTAGCCCGCATCCACAAGCACCTTCTGCCAGCGGCCAATTCTCAAGTAATCAATCCTCCATTAAACACTGAGAGTTTCAAAAGTAAATTGATCAAAGAAGGCGGAGAAAACCGCACAGTTCAAGCTTGGCTAAATAATATGACGTCTGTAAATACCTTACCATGGAGTTACGTCCTTCAATCAAAAAAGCACATACTCAAAGATGCTTTTCAAATAGCCGATTTACTTTCACAGGGACATGATGGTTTACTTATGCCTTTTAGTATAGACGAAGAGGAAATGTTTCATAATATGATTGGACGGCTTCATACGATTTTTAAATTAGCGAGGGAATTGAATGTGAGGGTGATGGTGGACGCAGAGCAAACATATTTCCAGTTGGCAATATTCTACATTGGAAATGATGAGAATTTACAATCAGGACACAGCTATCATCTTCAACACTTACCAATGTTATTTGCTCGATACTTTTCACAGACTTGTATTGGATTTGGAAGAGGCTGAACGGAAAAAGTTCCATTTCGCAGCAAAACTCGTCCGTGGAGCGTACATGGAACAGGAGAGAACTAGAGCTGCAAAAATGAACTATAACGACCCTATAAATCCCACTTTTGAATCTACTACTGAAATGTATAAGAAATGTGTCACCGAATGCATGCAGCGTATCAAAACTCGGAACAAGCAAAGTGGTGATGCAAGAAATATCACTCTAATGGTTGCCACTCATAATGAGGATACCGTGAGATTCACTATCGAAACTATGGAAGCTTACGGTGTTTCCAGAAAAGATAAAATTATTTGCTTTGGTCAGCTGTATGGAATGTGCGACCATATTTCTTTTCCTCTGGCACAGGCTGGATACTCTGTATATAAATATGTACCTTACGGTAATAAAGATGTATTTTTACAAAAACATAATTTGCTATTTTTCGTAAGCATTTATTCATTTATGATGTGTTACTTAATTTTTGAATTATTAGGGCCAGTTGATGAGGTTATGCCTTATGTCGGTCGGAGAGCATATGAAAATCGAGACATCCTTGGCAAGACAAAGAAAGAGAGATCCCTTTTGCGTAAAGAATTACTCAGGAGGATATTTACTAGAAGAAAACGTTCAAATGACCCCTCTAATATACATAGTTGAGGTGTAAAAATAAAAGAAGTTTTTCTTTAATGAATTAAATGTTTTAGGCCACCTTTTAGGCTGGCTAATGGAATGGGGGTGTGCACATTTTAAGAATAAGCACTAGTTACTACAATATATGTAACGGTAGTGCATTTTCATAAACTAATAGAAAGTGTACCCATTTTCGATTAAAATGCGTTTACATGACTTTAAACTCGTAATCTCCGCGGAATTTACCAATTTACTACTCGACCCTCTCCTCAATGGAATACTCCTTTGAGGCTAATTATATGGATGTGGACACTTTGTTTCGATTTTTATGGCAATTTGTATGGAAGTTTTCAATAAATTTGCCCTAAAATGTTCGAAAAGCTTAGCTTTAGGTTTAAAATCACCTATTACTCAAGATATTTATTTTTTGTGAGATTGATTAATGCATTATAAAAGTTCTGAGTTGCACCACGAAATTACAGTTTTATAAGTGCAGTACAAGCAAATGCGAAAGAAATGCTGTAGGAGCTGCAATTCAGAGGTTTAGTATTTAGTATGTAACACATTCACTCACATACATATTCACTCATTGTCAGTCATTGCACATCAAAATACGGAACATGTCTATTTTATTTCTATGTACATGCGTGCCATCGATATGCACGTGTAATTCGTTTCTCATAGAAACACGAGTATTCTCATAAAGTTACATCAATAAAATCTGAACATAGCGTAGACTTTTAAAAAGATTTGTGGCTAATTTTTACTTATCCCGCCCCTCTCCAATTTCAATAGTTTTCCATGAATTTTAACGAGTCATAAATCATTCGAAATAGGATTTTCTTCTGAATAATATGACATGAAAAAATTCTCGGATGAGTTGTCAAAAATGTGTCAAAGTTGAAAGACAACGGAAATTCAAAATAAGTTGCCATGATTGTGTGCTAAGCCTGGAAAGAAAGTATCATGAATCATTATATTCCAATTCCAAGAACACATAAAACAGCTTGTCCTACTCACAACAGCTGAATCTATATCTTTAAGTGGACACATTACGAAATTTCCCAGTGGGAGAAGGGAGAACTGCGACTTGCGACCCAAGACCCCTGCACCTACCGTAACCAAAAATAAAGATTTAGTTTTTCAAAGGGGCGATCTGAATGAGGACGCAACTGCATTACAGTATCATACATCAATATTACTTTCATCACATTCTCAACCAGTGAAACAAAATAAAATTTTGAATAATTCTGTAAATTGACAACTCCCCTGAGAATTTTTTCATTGTCGGTTACTCAGAAGAAATCTTTCGAATGAGCTACTGATCGTCAAAATCCATTGAAAACCATTGAATTTGGAGGGGGGACCCGACAAGTAAAAGTTTACCAGCTTTATATTATTACTTCATCAGTTATGTTCATTATTTTTAAAGTCTATCAAAATAAAAGGTGTGCAACATTTTAACAAATTGTGGCAATGGCTACAGCGTGGTGGATAGAAAAGGATTCAGAGCTTTATAACCACAAATATGAACCTTATCCCGGAGCCCAAAAACACCTGGAGGATATTGAACTGATAGGAGTTTTCTTTGGTATCTACAACAGTAGAGCTGCTCGCCGTCTTACCGGTTGGATCCAGAAGTTTCATAAGGTACACTCATTTCGTTTCGTTTCTTTACAAATAAAGAGATGTGTTTTATGCTCCGATTTGTTAAAATGCTTATTAAGCTGACATGACACAATTTCAGACGTGTGCTGACGAACATAAAAAGTTTGAAATAGTTTTCTGTTCTATGGACGACGACGAAAAGGACTGCATTAACTTTGTACAAAATGTTCAAGGAAATTGGCTCGTCATACCGTGGGATAATCAAAAGCTACGCAGGTACTTATAGGGTTATGCGACGTGATGCTATTTGATTTTGCTATTAATCTTTTAGCACCTAACAATAACAATAATACGAATTGCGGAGCTTTAGGTAAACGTGACATTATTGTAATTTTGTGATATTTTTGGTTTGCTAGAAATGTTCGTATGCAATACAATGTGTTGATACAACCAGCTTTTGTGATAGTCAAGAACAATTCCGAAGGATCTGTTGTTTCGTACAATGGGAAAAATGAGATTTTCATGTACGGAACTGCCAGCTTTGATGTCTGGAAGGATAAAGCCAGCAAAATTGTGACAGAAAGTGGAAGTTAAGAATTCCGTCTGAATACTGACTATTTAATTGTTCATTTTGGTACACAAAACAAGAGGTGCCTCACAAATTAATTTTAAACGCACAAGTCAAAATTGCAGGCTTTAATTGCTCACTCGTGGCATCGCCTGGCAAAATATTGAAGCACGTGAGTACAATTATAAATGTATTGTTATTACAATATTATTTATAATTGTCGTAGTTATGGTGCAGTTTCGACATTTAAAGTCACAATAGGGTAGATTCATTCACTGGGGAAAAGTAGTATTAAAACTTTAAGCTCACATACACGTACATGTTACTAATACTTTGTACATGCAGCAAACAGACAGCATCATTGGATCGTGTGCGTGGAGTGTGGATAATTATTAAATACGTAAAATATATACGGAAACCTTGACTTCGCTGGTTTTATGGCACGTACTTATGAGTCAACTTCAAATGTATCCCAATTTTTTCACAAAATTATGTAGTAAGATTACAAGTTTCTTTGATCCTTCTTTGGGTATAGTAATTCTTTAAACATGCTCATAATGCTAACGTAAATTATCTCGTAAGGGTGTTGTATACAGATTTAATGCATTACTGAAAGAATGCAAATTCTAGTTCATTCGAATTGGTTAGCACAATCATTCGTAAAGGTTTGAATGTAATGTGAATGTGAATAAAAGTATTTGCAGATTTGTATTGTCTCAACATTGAACTCGGTATATTCCTCTACTTATGTATATGCTTAAGTATATGCTTTCGTATACATTATTTTTATCACTCTTTTATAGATGTAAGAGCTCATCGAACAGTGACAACCATATTCGGACAAATATATATTATTTATACGGTAATATACGTACTTTAATAGTGCAAACAATGGAATTGCACTATGGAAAAAGAGGCATCAATCAAACACATTCAAATAGCATTGTTGTTTGTGTTACATGTGTATGTACTGCAACAGAAAAAATAAATACATGTTCATAAATGCAGCATAATTTCAGGCAACATGTAACTGAGTGAGTGCTGAGTACTGAATCGATTTTTTCTATTTATAGAAAATATTCTTGTGTGTAGATATTTGTATTTGGTGAGGACAAAGTGACAGCAAGGCGTATAATTTAATTCATTCATTGTCATTTATTGTATGTCGTTTTCGCAACGACCTACATTGCGTACTCATTGATTCGATTCACGGTACAGCAGAAGCGGAAATGATGCACGGCTTCAATAGAGTTGTCCTAGGCTTACTATTGTAAATACGTTTAAATATAACCAGGTGGTCCGCCGCACTTAGTTAGCCACACAGCTAACTAACAAGTAAGTGTTGGATGAATATCGTACTAGTATATGATGATGATTAGTACCACCACAACCAAACGTTATATTTATATTCATCAAGCTTTTTATTGTTGTTGTCTACTGTTTCAATTAGTGTGTTAAATGTATTACCGCTGCATTTTTTACTGTGACAAAATTTCAATATATATATATAAAAGTGGCTTCATGCATTCCAATTGAACTGTATATGATCGTCTGTGTTGCGTATAGATCAAAGCTACCCAAAGGTTAATACGCAGAACATTCACATATACCTGTCTAAGGAATAAGGAATACGTGCAGTGGAAATACACAATTCAATCTGTTCGCAAATACTTTCTCGACCAAGTTGCTGCATCCCAAATGTTTGCCTTGAACTTCAACTTGGAAATTACAAACAAATGCTATTGCTGCAAGGGAATCAGCAAGCACCTTCGGCCATTGCAATAATAAGTGTAAGCATAAAAAAGGCTAGTCTCACTCTTAAATGTCTTCAGTCTTTCGCTATCTCAACAAATTTCTATCGCAAATGGAATGGCTAGCTGACCGGCCGGCAAGATGTGTACTCTTCTAACACGGTTTATTCGACTAACCTTGCTTCAAAGCTAATGAGTTGTGAATCTGCTTGCTACACGTCTATATGTATTGTCGGCTTTTTGTTTTTACTATGCAATCTACTACGACTCGCAACTAACAAATGATAGCACGATAGCAGTTGGTGTCCATTGTATCTCTCGTACATATTGTGAATGTAAGCTGGAGGTTGTACATTACGCGTGTAGATAACTTGTAGAAAAAAATCAATTGTGTTATTTAGGATTTATTTATTTAAATAAAACCATCTATGTATGTTTAAGGATAATTATGAATGAATGATTTCTGAGAATAAAGGACACCTGCATCTTGATAGTAATAATCGTAGCGTTAAATTATAAATATTTCGTATACCGTTGACAGTATACATCAGAACAATTTACAAAATGAAAATATAAGGTTTTTTACGAAAAGATAATTCACAATGGTTCAAGATAATTTTCGTAAAAAAAACCTTATATTTTCATTTTGTAAATTGTTCTGATAATTTATACTGTTGTCTTTGAAATAGATGTCCGCTGCTCTCAGAAATCATTCATTCATAAAAAGCATAGGATGGAAAAGGATAAACTACCGTATCGAACGCTGCAATTAACGCGACAAAATATTAATTCAGTTAAATGATAATTTATTTATTATTATTTTGCTACTTACAATTTGTAAATGACAGTAACATTCTCCGCATTTTCAATAATGTGAGAGTACAAATTATTCCTCAGCGTACATCCCGTTCCTTTCCATTGTAATAATTGTACCTTGTGATAACAAAAGAAGAGATACTATTGTTTTTGCCAACGTGTTCTCCGGTCGGTCATTCTACTCAGCAATGTATATTGCAAATACTTGCACACTAAATATTTGCACAAAATTCACCAAAAGCAGCCATCATCCAACCAAAATAGCCTGTTGTTGGCTTGTTGGCTTACCTTGCCTGCAGTTGTAATGTACAGGGTGGTTTGATAAATTGCTCTTCTACTAATTGAACAAATTGATTAAAAAAATGAAAACATACACAATTCAATGAACGTATTAACAGCAGAAATTTATGGCCTATGGAGGCCTGGAAATATGTCTTTCGAAAAAACAATTCGGATTGGAAATACACAGTAGAAAGAATTTGCTGGTCACCTTAAAAAATTCGTACATTTCTAATGTTTTTCATTAACATTATAAAATTGATTGATTAAACGATTAACTTAAGAGGAGGGTTACTACCATTTGTTTAATTCATTGAACAATTCTTTGAAACCCATCAAATATCTCATGACGTGTACAAAGGCAAAAAATACATTCGTGCAAAAAGAATAGTGGGTCGTAGGGTTTTTGACGATACGAAAAATTTCAGTGATTTTTTTAAATAAATTGGTCAATGTAGTAGGCCACCCCGTATCCAAATCCAGGTGATTCTGACAATGAGTTAAACTGTGTGTCCGGCTAGTTATGAGATTTCAGAACTATTCTCCTGCTATTGTAGCCGTTGCCGGTATGGCGTGCTGGAGTGTTAGACTTGCAAAATGAACATAGAGATGCGATGAAAAGTCACAGTGAACTGAAACACGTTATGCAAGAGGCTTCATTAGGTACTATGTATCAGTCGCTTTGTAGTATTGTTGTATAGATAGAAGCAGACGCACACAGAGTAGAAGCCAATGTATTAAAAGTGAGAGTGGAGTGACTGGACTTTACTGGAGTCGTGTTCTCAAAATATAATTCATGCAATTTTCATTGTAGCTGTAGTCTGTTGTAGTTGATAGTTGTCTAGTATATCATTAAGACCAGTTTACAAACAGACGAAATCGTAGAAGTACTGAATTTAATCGTGCACATTGAGAATATTTGGGACAACGACCGGCGGCAGGTGACGGTCACTCCTATAGTGCATAATAAGTATTTATGAAAAATCATACTACTGACTGTGTTGCAAGATATCTAGAGATAAATTCACATGATGCTTAGTTGTCGAAACGAAAAAGCATTCATTTATTATTAGTGATTAAGTGATCACGAATGGACAAAATATAAACTTTAGGTTTTATCGCACTCCAAAATCAAAAGTCAAGACACTTTTAGTTTTCATTCCAATTTTTACAGTAGAGTAGTCGTCACGTTTTTTCATCCATACAGTCCTCTTGATAATTACAATTTCCAACTGTCACTATATTAGAGGGGATACGGAAAAAATGGGTCGCACAAGTTTCTGGATATTTGTGTGTCTCCAACAGTATTATTCTATTTCTGTGACTAACGCTCATATTGGGCTTACATTCCCTCCAGCTAGGAAATATGATCTGGATTTCTTGGATAACATCCGTACTAAGCCACCTTGCGGAATGCCAAAAGTTAAGTAACTACTCATATAAACTTCTTAACCTTGTTGTTACTACACGTTATATTGTCGCAGCTTTTGTTTATTTAATAATACTGATTTGAATGTGTAGACGGATCAAAGACGCCATTGTTAGCGGGAGACACAGTGAACATCACTTGGCACTTAGCATATCCCCACAGAGTAAAATATAAAACTTGTGCATTTTCAAAGTTATCACACTTTATTGTGACAATAAGTTATTTCTGTGTTCCCTAGGGTGGATATAAACTAGAGCTACTCGATCACAATGAAGAGCATCTCATAGATTTGACACCGAAGGACGACAAAGAAGAATACGTACTTGGGGATGTAACGTGAGTAGCTTTAAAAAACTCTTTCATGTGTGGGTGGTTTTCCATAGATTCATATTTATGCTTGCTATGGAGAAATACTATTTCATGGAACGCATGAAACTTGCTGAATATCGATTGCTTTATGAAAACGCGATTTGCAATATATTGTTGTTTCCTATAGTGCACAGTGGCACAGTGTAACATTGCCTAAAGATCAAACTTGCAAAGATTGTACGATACGCCTTACAAGAACGGCTCGAGAATGGGCGAAAAATTATCGATTCTGGAGTTGTGCTGATGTGGATATTGTTAAGAAGGAAGAGTACAAAAAAACGTGTGGTGGTCACGGAAAACTTGATTCTGCAAACTATTGTAGCTGTGAGAAAGGTAACAAAGTAAACTAATCATGTTTATTTGTCATTACTTAAAGTAGGTTTTCATGTATTTTAAATTCAACATCCAATCGTTCGTATTTCTTGAAAAACTGGTGTATGCTCAGAATTTTTAAATTTAAAATCAGAAATTAAGAAAAAAACCTGTAACTAAACTTTTCTACATGTTTCTGCACATGATGTTTATTAATGAAGTTGGCGGACTGTTTTTTGTTAAATTAGGATTTTGGGGTCCGGAGTGCTCGTACCAAAATGAATGTGATTCTGATGATGACTGCGGCCACGGGCATTGTGTCGATCTGGGTGGGAGTGCACTTCCTAAACAGCAATGCTTTTGCTCTCCAGGATATCACGGAGAAAAGTGCGCTGAGAAGAACAAAGATACGTTAGCTGATGAAAAATCACTGGATCTATCAGGGCACAAGAAGAGAATGTTATCAGATCGATTTTCTTTGTTTTACAAGGCATGAAACTTTTCTTATGAATATCAATTGCATAATAATTTGCCATTTTATTACTTTCGTTGACTTACTTCGTATTTTGTTTTCGTAGGTTGTTCCGAGTGCAAGAGAAGAAAATGCGGAAATTGAATTTGTCTTGATAGTCAACGGAACTTCTTATGCAGCCTTAGGTTGGAGGTCTTCCGAAACGGAACAAATATGTAAACAATGGCCGTATATTGATGAAACTTCAATGCGAAACACAAGAGAAACACACAGGTTTGTCAACAATATTCACAAACAGATTAGCATATTTATGTTGTTTAGTTTATACAATTTAAGCGTACGTACATGATAATAAATGTAACTGCAAGATCAAAGCATAATGTTGGAAAAAACATAAAAATACTTATAACATTTTAGCAAACCGGAACCTGAAGCAGAGGCCGAAGCGGAACCCGAAGGAAGCAAAGAGAAATCCAGCTTTGCGGAACCAGAGTCAGAGGCAAAGCCTAAGACGCAACGTAAAGGATATTCGCAGGCAGAGCCCGAACCTCAGTCAGAGGCGGAACCAAATTCATCCAAGAAAGGCCACTCTAAGGCAGAGCCAGAGGCAGAAGCAGAACCGAATTCAAAAAGGCACTCAAAGGTTAAACCGGAGCCTGAGGTAGAAGCAGAACCGAACTCCCGTAAAGGGCACTCGAAGGCGGAACCGGAACCGGAGGCAGAAGCAGAACCGAATTCCCGTAAAAGCCACTCGAAGGGGGAACCGGAGGCAGAAGCAGAACCGATTTCCCGTAAAGGCCAGTCGAAGGCAGAACCGGAGCCCGAGGTAGGAGTAGAACCTTCCCACAAAGAGCACTCGAAGGCCGAACCCGAACCAGAAAAAGAACCCAATCCCCGGAAGGGGCATACAAAGGCCGAACCCGAACCGAGCACCAAAAAAGGCCTTACAAAGGCAGAACCAGAACCCGAGTCAGAAGCAGAACCGAATTCCCACAAAGGGCACTCCAAGGTCAAACCTGAGCCAGAAAAAGAACCCACTCCTCGGAAGGGGCATACAAACGCTGAGCCCGAACCGAACACCCGAAAAAGCCTTTCAGAACCAGAACCAGAGTCAGAAGCAGAACCGAATTCGCACAATGGACAAACCAAGGCAGAATCTGAGTCTTCTCGGAAAGGGCACACAGTGACGGTCGAACCAAAACCTGAGAAGATTACTGGTACAAAGGGGAAGAATCATGCAAAACCAGAACCCGAGTCGGAACCAACAGCCACCAAAATAAACAATGGTAATCTTTAAACAAGAGCCTGAACCGGAAGTGGAGCCCGAAGCAGAGGTGGGACGCAACAAACATGCATCTAGTAAATCGAAATCTCCAGAAAAGGTGAAAGCTGAGCCCCATGTAGAGCCAGAATCGTATTCGGAACCCGAATCTGAGTCAACACCTGCACGAAGGCCCATAATAAGATCAGATAGCTCAAAAAAATCATCAAATAACATGAGATCGGAACTGGAGGATTATCAGCCGAAACGATCACAAGGAATTTTCCGTGAAAATCAAAGTTTATTAAGGCCGGTAAGAAAAACTGCAAGAGAGCGACAAGGGCTACCCTCTAGATACAGAGGATTGGTTCAACCTGATTCCGAAGTGTACACAGCTCCAGAGTCTGAGGTAGAATCAACAACTCAAGTACCACCCCTTCCAGATGTTAAATCTAGATTAGATGCAACTCAAATAAGACAACTTAAGAAATCACTGGTAAGCTTGCAGAAATAATTATAACGTATGTAATGTGACTAAATTCTGCGACAAGTCTAAAACCACTATTGAATTACTGGGTTTAAAACGAATTTTTAGTACACACCGAAAGGAGATTTTCATTCAATGGACTGCACAGACATTATTATTGGAAGTGCACGCGGATACTACTCAAGAATCCGCGACTACTACACTCGAGACAGATCAACTCCAAGATTGGATTCCTTTTGGGGAGGAGAGGACAGCATCACTTCAGCAACTGGATGGGAGAAGGATGGACAAACTACATTAATATTTAGAAGAAAACTCTCCGTGGGCTCGGATCCTGCAGATTTCTCCCTTTTTGGTGAAATGCATGTAATTTGGGCACGGGGACAAGAACAAGGTGAGTACGTCCATCGACCAAATTCCGGACTGGAAAAGGAGAATGCAACAAATCAGAAATTCTACACCAAAGACGAGATCAAGTATCATGGCCATGGAAGCCAAAGAGGGGTCACTTTTATAAACTTTTCAATGTGAACAGCATCATCCATTGTACAGTTTGATATTCCGTTTGAATAAGGAGTTGATTGTTTTAAATATTAGTGAGTTAACAAAATGTGATCGAATTTCCAGAACCCATAAACCAAACCCTTTGAAAAAAGTTGCACAAACATGCAACTACATTGTAACTTTTGTAATTTATACGATACAGCTATAGCGAATAATAGTAATTTAGTGAAACATTGCATTTAACACTTTTTTGTACTCTTGAATGTTTAACAGTAGCATTGGATTAGGCGGCGAAAATAATTGTAACTTTAACCTAACTCGTCTAATTAATGAATATTGTCCGTTTTAATGATTAAGTTTATTAAAGTTGTTTCGATCTGATAACAATGATGTCCTTGTAGCAAGTCACTGCTTAATAAGGAAGTTCAGCAGAGAGTCACGCTAAATTGATGTTTAGTTTTTGAAATGGTAGGCTGGAATTTTCATTTCGCCCACATAAGGTAGTCTCACACGTTGTTTGGTGTGTGTGAACAAAGCAGACACGCATTTTCATACTAAAATTGCATTAAACGTAAGACAAGCGAGCTTTAATCACACAATATTTAATTATTCGTTCATCAGATTACATGCACGGAGGGAGTAATGTTTTGTAGCTTAAAAAACAAAGGAGTCTGGAAATAATTGCTCATTTACATCTTTAGTATATGCTTCATTGCCTACATGCTCAAAAGTATAAATATGAGTCCCCGTGTGAAGCGGATGTCACTGTAATAAAAAATCGGTACACAAAAAGACTGCCAGAAACGTATAGAGCTTTACAATATGGCGGAAAGATTTATAGTACAATCTATGTGTTCAATTTTGCTAGGTTTGTTATTTTCAAGTGATTTATCTTTTTCCCATGTTGCCCTAAACTTTCCAAAGGCCAGAATGTATGATCTGGACAATCTTAGCACGAAGCTAACAAAAGCCCCATGCGGCATGCCTAAAGGTTTTGAAAATTATATGTTTACCCATTAAATTATTTGTACATTTTTATATTTATTTATTTCGTTTCGTTAAAATTGTTGAAACTGCTGTAGGTTGGATTAAGACCCCTGTGCCATCCGGAATGTACATGAATTTTACATGGAGCATGAGTCTTCCCCATCAGGTATTGGCTAAAGCCAAGGAAAATCCCTGGTTACTGCCTTATACATATATTTTCCTTGGTCTACAGCACAATTAAAAGTACGAGATAAATGTTGAAAATGATCAAATTGTAAGTAAATCAATCATCAAAAAATATTCCTATAGGGAGGCTACCGAATAGAGCTGTACGATAGAGACTACAAGTTCTTGACAAATTTAACGGATCTGCCAGCCGGACAAGAATATATCAAAGGAAATCCAACGTAATAATTGTAATCATACAAACGAGAAGAAACTAGCTTTCCCATATAAATGTTTTAAATAGCCACATTTTCACAGAGCCCAGTATCATGTAGTGAAAATTCCAGAAATGCAATGTCAGGATTGTGTAGTGCGCTTGGTGCGACAAGGACTCGAATTTGACTACGATATTCAATCGTGTGCCGATGTAGACATAATCGACAAGAGAGCATTCAGAAATACCTGCAATGGGCGTGGGATGCCAAGTCATAATCTTTGCTATTGTTACAAAGGTACCCTTGCACAGGCAGTAAAAAATATTCATTTTTATCGCTTTTACAACCACATTTTAACCCAACATAATTAATATTAACAATGTTTATGTATATACTTTCATTGCAAAAAAGGGTACTCGGGGCCTTTGTGTCAGTACGAAGAAGAATGTGAAACAGATTTTGATTGCAGTGGACGTGGAAAGTGCATTTATCTCGGCGGGACTAATTACCCATCACACCAATGTTTCTGCGCCCCAGGCTTTCACGGCGATAAGTGTGCAATGGCCAATTTGGCTCTACTCCCTCACCATCAAAATCTAGACCTTTCCAAGTACAAGCACAAAATGATGAACGATAAAGTTAATCTCTACTACATGGTAATAAACAGTAATAAAAAATGGATTAACTTGTTAACATAATTAACAAGGCAGATAATGCATAATATTATACCAATTGCATATATGTAGGGAGTCCATGCAAACTTTCTCAGCTGGTAAATTATTGCATGCAATTTGCAGCGCTGACTTCGTTCTTCTGAAAGGCGATTGTTTGCATATTGTTTGTATTGTTATTGTTACAGATGATTCCAGCCATGGTGGAGCAGATGCAAGAGATAGAGTTCATAATGGATTTTGAAGGAATTTCATTTGGAGCCTTGGGGTATGCGACCCAATTCATTCGATGAGTCATGTAAAAATTGGCCTGTAATCGACGAACCAATGATGTGAGTGCTATTTGAAAGGAACAGGAAACTGTACGGTCGTGTAGTGTGTGTCGTGTGTCTGTGTGCTCCATTGTTTTCTCTTACAAATAAATAATAAATTACACATTATAGGGGTGGTTCGGTGATGGAAATAACTCCCAATCAGATGAGGAAACGTGATGCGAATCCTGAGAATCACAAGAAACAGGCTCCGCAGAATAACACCAAAGGAAATTATGTTACTGGTGTTGGTATGCAGTACATGATGATGAACCAAGTGAATCAAGGAAGAATTATCAGACCTTCCGCAGTAACTTTTACTAATGGATTTTTTTTGCAACTTTTTATATTTTAATTGGAAATAAAGCTGTTTAATTGTTTTTAGTATGCCCCCATGAAAAGCACTTTTCATCCAATGGATTGCTCAGATATTACAATCGGAGCTGCGAGGGGAATATTTACTAGAATTCGGGATTATTACACTAGAGATTTGTCTACACCGAAATTGGACGAGACTTGGGGTGGTTGGGATAGCATCACGTCTGCCACTGGTTGGGAGATAAATGGGAGGACTACATTGATATTTCGGAGGAGATTGCTGGCATTTGATGAGGCAGATCATTCCATCATGGGAGATATGCATGTGATTTGGTCAAAAGGACAGGAGACTGGTAAGTATGTGCACGCTGCCCCTTCTGGACTGGAAGCTCCTGGAGAAATGCCAACCAATAAAATGTTTTACACCGATGACGAAATCAAATATCATGGGGGTGGATCACAGCGAGGCTCGATGGTTATTAATTTTTCAACATAATTTTTTTCTTATTCCATAAACTACTGTAACTATATGTATGTATTTATGAGTCTACAATATACAACACATTGCACCCAAACCGCATGCTTCATATATTAAGTATTCATTAAATATTTAAGCTAGAAATCTAAATTAAGGATCGTGGGACAGCGTTTTTAGACTTAAATAAACATTCTGTGTAATTGTAATTGTAATAGCAGTAACGATAAATAAAATGACGAATGTTGTGTTCCAATTAATGAATTCATTAAGATATATTTGTTAAGAATTTGATCCAATTTGTAAGCAACAAAGTACTCGCATTCGAAGCGTAAATATGAAATCTGTGAGAGTAATTTTCTAAGAACACATATTAATTGTGCAAACTGATCAAGTTGGTATACATTTAATTAAAATATATAATATGATTACCTTTAAGATAACCTCAATAAGTACTAGTAATATTAAAGAATATAGGTATTTATTTGGTTAATAGGTATTCATTAATTAATATTGTAGGTACTTTAGGCATGTTCATTATTCTTATTAGTGATATGATAATGAAAATGCGCATTACTTTTTTGTTTGCATAATTATTTATTATTATCATAAACCTGAAACGCCCAATCGTGTGAGCACTCAAACTATTTGAAATCGAAAATTCCTTAACTATGCAAAAATCAAGATGAGACTGTAATATTTTCATGATTTCACAAAAAAGTAAACTTGGACTGTTAGGCA
>JABASC010001718.1:0-21383 GCA_019776185.1 Plutomurus gul | reverse complement strand
CATCCGATTTTTCAAAGAATTTGATTTCAATAGGAAATCTCAGCTGTTCATTTAACTAAAAATTAAGAGAGAGAGAGATTGATTGTTTTATTTAACAAAAAACAAACTGTCACGTACACACACATGTGATTGCCACTTGGACACAGTATACTTGTTAAGAGGAGTCACACTACAGTGTAGTAAAAAAAAATTTAGTTGTATTCCGCATGTTTTGGCAATTATCAAGACATTCAATAATAATTATTATTATTGAAAGACATTTTTCCCATGATTATGCAAGGTTTTGCGTTTTGCTGTTCATTTGCTGTGGAAACGGTACGGCCGAAACTCCATTTAGTGTTTACACAATCCAAAACCCAGGGGTAAATAGAACACAATGTAACCAATCCAGGTTACACATGAATACGCGGTAAATGTGGCTCCACGTTTTGTACTCTATTCATCCTATTCGTAAAATAATAATTTTTTCATTACCAACCACTTTACAATTACAATGCGGGCATAGTTAAATACTGGTTAAATGAATATTTTGTGATGTGCTGGTTATTTACTCAAAAATAATTACCCTTGCAGCGTTTATATTAAGACGGAAGGACTACAACTAGACTACAACACAAGACAACACAACCCACATCAGTAAACATTTTTTACATTACGGTATGTTACAATGTTATACAAACAGAAAAGTGAAATAATTTTAAAATTCAGTTTTACTATATGAGAGAGAGAGTACAGCGTTTATTACATTAACGATTTCAACCATTGAATTACTTCAATAATTAGTGAGAATTTGTCAAAATTAACTAACAAAATTATAATTTGTGCCATAATTATATGATGTGGTCATATTATAAAAATTCGTGCATATTTATTAGAGTGGTCAGTCAGGCAGGATGCGCTGAAAATGCGCTGAAAACGGCTGGTAGTCTTGGAGTCGGTCAATCAAAGTGCAAATCGGTGGATCAATTTTTTGTAAAATTTTAACCGACATTTTCGGCTTTGGCGCTAGAAGTAGCTCCATGATTGGATCAAAGGAGCTAAAATTAGCTCAAAACGCCAATACTGGCCCAATTGGAGCTAATTTCAGCGTGTCCAATTTTAGCGACAAAGGAGCTGATTTCAGCGTAGTGGTCCTGACTGGTGGTTGTTAGCAAGAATGATAGATAAAAATGAAATTATTGGCAAGCATAGGCATGCCATCAGTAAAATTACAGATATCGAGACCAGTGTTTATTCAGGGGAAAGGGGACAGTTCCAAACTTGCATGTATGAATTTTTACCTTATTGCTTCCTATCTAGGTATTTATGGTTTATTTCCAAAGACTTTGTCTACTTCTTATATGAGTTATCAAGCTTCCTTTGACCTGTGCACAACACAGTGATTGAGTGAGCCTATCAACATGCAACGACGTGATAAGAGACAAGTGGAAGATGAAAGAATGGATGACAACGAGGATGACCTTACTCGAAGAGATCATAATAGACGGGATGCACAAGACCCGCGTCATCATCATTTAAACACGTTTAACATTCATTATGATTCAAACCGTCCTCAAGCTGCTCACCGACCCACAGAATTTGATAACCAACACCAATGTCGTCTACAAAAGCAGTTTCAGCAATACGAAGACAAGCAAGATTTTTCTAAAAGCACTAATAATTCTAATCGACGTATGGGGGCTATTTTACCAACACATTCGGAAAGTCCATATTACAGACCGAGATCTTCTTCAGAGCCTCCAGCGAATAACAAATATCCAATAAATGCGGACAATGTTGACAATGAGACTGTACCTAGAAGAGCAAATACAGGATTGGTCCCTTATCAGGATTATGTTTCGAAAACTTACGACTCACACTCACCACCGACTAGCGGTTACGATTACGAAGTGGAATCTCTGGACGACGCCGAGGAGCGTAATTCGAACGACTCGAAGGGTAATGCGAGCAATTCAAAGGGTACTTCCCAGAAGAAAAAGAAGAAATCTGCTCCCCCGACTCCAAATCTTAACTCGGAAAAGTCTTCCAAGAAGGAGAATAAATCTTCAAACAAATCATTTCTCGTGGGACGCAAGAAATCAAAAAGTAATGATATTAAGGTTACTGATGAGGGACAAACCTCCCAACCTTTGAATTATCGAGGTCCAAACTATGATAATAATATGACGGACACAAACGAATCGCAGCAAAATAGAAATTACGATTACAAAAATAATCCTAGTCGTGACAATTTCAATGCTAACTTTAATGAACAACGTGGACAAGAACCATTCAACAATCTGTATGAAATCGATTCTTCCGCATCCTTCATTGAATATGGTAGAAATTTGCAAAACAGGCGAGAAGGTTCAAGAGGCACATTGGAAAGCTTCGGTTCTTCAACTTCCAGAGAAATTCTGCCGCTGCCAATTGAAATCCCCGATGATGTGACCGATGAAGACGCTTTCCGTCAGTACCTTTCTGTAAGGCGGAGCGCTAACTGTAACATTAACCCTGTATCCCTCTCCTTACTACAATTGTCACAGCAAGTAGGTTTTCTGTTAACAAACATTCGATTACTCTATAGAATCATTTAATATATATGTAGCTTACAAATGTGGGATCGACAGGAGGAGCTGGCAGCTACCGACGAGTCAAACCATCCCCCAGCGGGACTGCTTTGAATCAAAAAAATCTGCAAAATACAACCCATAGCATCTCACTAGACGCTCACAAGAGAACAATGTCTTTATCTCATGCAATAATGACCTTAGCACTACTTTGTGCGTCAGCTTCTCAACTCCGTTTCCTTGTCGCATACTCTGGTGGTCACTCATATCCTGCTTTTAATTACATACTTATCTGTGGTTGCATCATTATTGAAGTGAGTTTCTGATTGCTCAATTTACCTGTAATTTCATATCCAAATTACCTTGCTGAAGTTAATGTTGTCAGCTATAAACTTCAATTGCTCACGTAGGTGGTTGTTGGTGTTGGATATGTGATTTTGTCACGGTTTGAATTTGATCCAGTCCTATCTGAACAAGTGCACAGTTACTTAATATTTGGATTATTCATCGTGGCTGCCTCTAATGTCCTAATCTGTGCGTTTGCTCAGGATGATCACATATGCGAAGTTCTAGCCAAAAATACGTTACTATATGACACCGTTGAACAACCAAAATGAAAATTCACAGTTATAAACATTTCTTATTCGATTGATGCTACTGTACTTGTCAATTGTTGGATTTATTCGCCAAATTAATAATGCAAAGTCTTGTGCAGTACACTGCAACAAATAAAATTTGTAAATGTTTACATACATATGTCTAGTATAGTATACTATCTTTAACTGGTAGATCATTTAACAAGAAATGGACAATTGGTTATATACTCATGCATTCTTCGATGATAATGTAGATTTGAGTTTTTGAGTATAGTTGCACTTTTATACAGTGGAGCTTACAAATCTGTATCAGTTTTAGTGTTGCACCTGTGTGTCTGGAACTTCAGGTTATGAATTAAACTATATACATAAATTTTCTGAACAATTTAGGAACTTGTAAACCATGGAAAACGGAGAGGATATATGGGGGGACGATGATGATTTCTTCTTGGTTTGTACTCAACCTGTTTCACAGCAGAGAATAAGGATAAAAGAGGAAGTGGAATCACCAAATGAAGTCGAAGTCAAAGAAGAGATTGAGGACGAAACTGAATGGGGGCCCGATGAAGATGACGAACTTCTCGTCACTGCATCACAAGTAGAATATACTCAAAAATGGTTTAGAAAAGTTAAAGCAATATTGAAAAATATTTATAAAATATTTGCAGATTTTGGAGAAGCCATCAGGCTTCCATTTCCAAATACCTTTAGGTCAAAGTGCTGATGCAGTTCAAAATCAAAGTAATTCGACTTCTCCTATCATGCCCGCCGCGTTTAGGGCATTATCGCTATTGCATAGTCGTGAACAGCTTAAAAAACATAATTCCAGCTTTACATCCGAGATGAGGGTCGCAGTCGATGCTGATGTTATATGTCAAGCCTTCATTGATCTTGAAGGCAAATTAATAGCTTCTAAAGGTGAAAATGCCACTCTCCGACGAAAAATGAACACCACTATTAGCATTCAAGACAAAGAAACGACGGAAAGGTAAATTTTGAGACATTTTATGCAATTGTCTACTATAATGGCAGTTTAAAGGCAACATTACATGTTACCCAATAGAAATTTCATTCCATGTGGATTGTCACTTTTATAGCTTTAAAAACTTCTAAAGGGGTATCCTCATTCATTTTTACCACAGAATAAACAGGCAGAACGAAGAAAGAAGAAGAGAAGCTGATAAGAAACGGCAAGCGGAACAGGAAAAGGAAATGCTTGAATCCCAATTGGTCTTTGAGAGACAAGAAGTATCTCGTCTAAAATTTAATCGCAAGTTTTCTCAAAGTTGTTCCCAGGCTGTTGACGAGACGTCGAGTCTTAAATCACCACCGTTTAAGTTTCCGACGAAAAGATCGTTTCTGTCAAAAGAAGTGCCTCCAGTGCCTAAATTTTCAAATCAGAAAGTAAATGATGTTTCTATACAATTTTTTCATCTAAAAAATATAAAGTTATATACCAAATTATTGTTTAATTGAACCGTTCTATCTATGCGCAGCCGCCAGCCACATACTTGCAAGAGGAGTCTAAGAATCTCTTGTTAAAACTAACTGGTGTAAATGTGGGACATTCAGAAGAGAGCGACGAAAGAGATAGACTCAGTGATGGTAAAGAAATTGATATATTAGGCGATTTTAGTCTGAGGAAGCCAATGAAACTATCTGACTTCAACAATGATGAATATCAATGGGAGTGTGACAACGAGGAATCAACTCTTAATCTTACTCAAACTAAATGTAGGGTTGAGCACCTAGAACAGGCTATGATGGAGGTCAGTGATGACTCTGATTCGGGTTCGGAAGCTTCCGATGAAAGTATTTCGGACTGGGAAGTTGAGCTATGTAGGGATCCAACACCACCAGTAGAGCCGAAGAGCCCATCTTTTACATCTGCTGACCAAGTCGTCCAATGGGTGAAGAATTCAGACGAATCAAGTATTTCAGACGATAAGTTAAACCAAGAAAAAGAGTGTGAGGAAGAGAAGCGCAAATGTGTGTTTGAAAAACTTGTTGGTCTCACAAAATCCTCCGCTCCGTGGTCACAAATATTTGCGTTCATAAATGATAATGTAGAGCATCGATTTCGACAGTGCCAGTCTCTTGTGGATGATGTGGTCCATATTGCTCCGAAAGCAATATCTTATTTGGAACCCTTTTCGCTTAGCAGAGAAATACAATTTTTACGAGAAGAGGCGAGGTTATGGAAATGGTATCTTCATCAAGTTGATATAAAAAATCGAGAAGCTGAAAACAAAAAAGTTCGCAGTCCTTCTCTCAAGCCCACTAAATGTAACCCAGGACCATCTATGAATTTGCTCAAGTCATTATCTGAATTGCCTATTGAATCTATGTCTTCCTGGGCAGTTCTTTCCCATGTCAAGGTTCAATTAGAACATTTAATTTGGATATCAGATTCTAAAAATGAGTGGAGAATATATGAAAAACATAATTTGGAAGCATTTGTGAAACTGTTAATGTGGACATCCGAGCTTTGGTCATACGTGATGCTAGAAGAAAACAACCCGGAAGTAGTACGATTTCATTTACCAAATTGGCAATCAGAATTGAGATCTTGGACAGGCATTCTTTTAGAAATAGGCAATGCAGATTTTCTTGGTTTCAAGGTACACAATGATTTTATACCCTACCCTCTTTGGTTTTACAGTAACATTTCTCATAATTTCCATTAATAATTTTTAGTCCAGTAAAATATAATATAAATATATTATGACTATATTTAGAAATTTCGAAGACTGATTCTATCATTGGTATTGGACATATTTTCCAAGATAATGAAGTCTGGCTACTTTCATGTAACTAAGGATAAGTAAGTTTGCGAAGCTTTGATTTTGGGTCTGCAGATGGCATATGGTTTACTACACACATTAATTGGTTTTGTGTTGAATATTTGCAGTTATAAGTTACTCTCTGATATATTGAAGACCGCCTCTCGTCAATGTGCTGTGACAACATGCAAAAGTCTTTTGAATGTATGCACTATATTGAAGTATGGATTTAATGACAATCAATTCATTAATATGCTCTGTGGAAGAGTGAATGAAAGTAGGAAACGCAATTCAACGAATCAAATTCCAATAAATTTGTAACTTTTGAATAAGCTGATTGCTAATTATTTGATATTTCAGGTCTATGTTTGATGGATATCATCTCAACTGGTTTTATTTCAGCATTTGCTATTGTAAAGTAACCCAAACTTGAAGGCGTCATTATTTGTGGAATACGTTTCAACTCTGAATCTCTTAATACATAAAACTCCTCTTCATTATACCAGCAGACTGTCACGTGCAAATCTTAAGCTGAGAAAAAATAATCAGAATGTTGCGTTTTATCAGAACGAAGAACCACAAGCAAAATGAATATGAAAATGTCGCCTGGTTACATCCGAATAATTGGGAAGATCCTGAAAAGCTGAAAGGATTGTGTCAATGTCGAAAGATTTTATGTGCAAATGTTATCGCAATGTTTATTGATATTATACAATTGTGGCGTAAGCTAGAACAATTTATTGAATTCGTTTCTATTTGATGTTTGTAAACTGCATGCAAACATAATCTAAACCTTATTGTCTAAATCTTGTCTACCACAGGTGACGCCATTTCTGTGGCTGAAAATGATTTAGCAGCACTAGAAAAGAAACATAAACGAGACGACGATGAATTTCTAGAACAGCATTCATTGGATAACGGGAGGGAAGTAATAAGATTGAATAAATTGGAATTGGAGCAAAAGAAAAACACATACACTAAGCAATTAGAACAATGTAAAATGAATTGTGGAAGAGTAAATTTGACGGATCTAGATGAAAATGAACAAGAAAAACTCGATGAATATATATTCATGTATGAAAAGTACAAGCAAGAACTCAAAGAGTACAAAGAAAAAAAATCAAACTTGATTTTAAAACGTCGAGACTATCAAAATGAGATTTTAACACAATGTTTGTTGGATGGGGAAGTTTTCTGCAATTGGACACAAATTGGAAAACTGCGTAGAAAACGATTGAGTGCAGAACTTCCCTGGTGGTTAAAGAGATATGAACGTGAATCAACAGTTTTTGATAAAGCCTTGGAATTAGGAATGGCGTTTATGAATCATTTTCTGGACTCCAAAAACGTGGCTGCTGCACTTGGTGACGATGGTCTTGAAGATTTCCTTATATCAATTCCTATTTTAAAAGCCTATGCCAATGACGTATTAATGAATAATAAAATTGGTACGTGGTTCAATCTACTAATTTAATGGATATATATATATATATAGAAATTATCTGTAGATTAAAAGTTATTCGTATTATTTTTAACAGGTCCTATTCTGCGAGAATTGACAATGGTTATATCAGAAACGGATGACTCGGGAAATTCTCGTGTTGATTCTGGACGACCGTCTTCAATCAAGAAAATATATCATAGACTTGTAAGAGAAAATGGAGTAATGACTTTAAAAGAGTTCCCTGTCGAAGAAAAACACACACCGGACTTAACGTTGAATGACTTTAAAAGTTTGGAAGCTTTAGTTGATGCAGACGAGAAGGAATTGGCAAGCATGAAATCAACGACAAAGAGTCATCTCACTTTGGAAGAAAAAAGTTGTTTGCAGGAATACGACAGTAAAATATGGATGGCGAACAGAATGAAATTGAAGAGCGTGAAGCAGATGATCAAACCGGCAGACTGTCAATTTAGTGCAATTTTAGGAACAAAACAATTTGTCTATCCATTTTGTAGGGGTTCAAATGACGACAAGAATTGCTATTTAAACAAAAATGATGAACGTCAGCGCAACGGAGACCTGGACTCAATTACAGGGAGCAAAGCTTCCTGGGGAAAATTACCTAAAGTTAGATTGCAAAATGTAAGTTCTACTGAACGAAAATACTTTGAGACGGACGATGAAATGCTTCCAGTTGCCGACAACGAATTTGAAGACAGCACGTTGTTAGATGTAGACACCAGAGACTGGAAATCGTTTTTTAGCAAATAGTAAAAGTTGGTTTCAGACAATTACGTTTGTACTCAGGGCGAAGGAAGTACTCTGAAGCCAGTCAAGTGAACTGTGAAGGTAAACCCTTGAGCGAACTAATAACAATTATTACTACGATTATACTAGTTAAGTGAACTAAGGACCTTAGGCAGACTTCTTATTCGTGTTTTGTATTCTGGTTGTTGCCTTAGGTTTTACTAGTGAATAATAGGAGATGATAGGGTTCAGTTTTTGTACAGAGGTCCTGTGTGTAATACTTTTACATATTTATAGTGCGTCTTTAGCACATAATATAATATTCTCTTCTTGTAGTCATTTTTTCATATTGAAGAATGGAAAACCAAATAATTTTAAAACTATTTCTGTGTAATTGATTGCGGGTTAAAGTGCTTATTGATTAAACAATAAATACACACTTGCAGTTCAGTTTTATAATAAGAGTGCTTGTTGGAGATAAGCAGTATTTTTGATTGTATTGCAGGCATCCAGCATTCATATAATATGGTACACAGGTACACCCTCACCGTAGTAGACTCAAGTACATGTAGGCTTATAGTTAGGACACTGAACAAACACTGACTTTACTTACTAAGAGTCCAGCAGCATTCTTTCTTAAGATCATGTCGAACCGCATACAATGAATTTAAGAGAGAACCATGGAAGCCTGAGAAAGAGACGCTGAGGACTGCACTGCTGTTCAGATCCAAGAGAGGCAAGAAAGGTGTTGGGAATCAAATGATGGTGTTGCTCTTGCTTGTGGTTGTCTACTGTCATTGACAAAAAGTGACCGAGCAGGTTTCACATCTTTCCCTCTCTAATTAGAGGCGTTATGAATGGCTTAAAAAATGTCATGCACTTTGTCTCTTTTTACTGTAGCAGCAACCTTGCCTCCAGAAAATGCAATACATTCACTTATTATATTGGACTGAACTTTACATCGCATCACTTACGTGCAGATACAGATACAATATTTAACAACCCTCCGAGGAGCGTCATAGTTGCTTTTCTCAGTTGGGTTCTGGTGCTGATGTTTTTGTCTTAACTCTGTTAACTAGGCAGTCCTCCTCTGCTAGTCAATAACAGAAAGCAGAACAAGAAAATTGAACAAGCAAAGAGTCTTCTACACAGTGGACAAGAGTAATAGTAACAAATGTCAACTCTCAAGAGTAAGAACAGCAGCTTCTTTTTGTTTTTTTCCTCTCTGGTCATACTTATTATACATACATGCAGGCTACTATCATTTGTGTCGATACTTTTCCATGTAGCGATTATCCCCCTATCAGATAATCTCACTTCTCATTCATTGTAAACTCACAATCAGTTCGGTTGGTGGGTTGTGATTGCAGTGGTACTGAGCTACACAGTACACAGCTGGAATTGAAATGAGAAGTAGAATTGAATTCAACTAAAAATCTACTATAACCTTGTTTTAACAGATTTTAATTTGGATTTTATGATTTTGAAATTAATTAAATGGCGAGATACAGTTATTACTTATCTTATTTTTATCTGCAACTAATTTTATGCTCATGCTAACTAATGAATAAAAATCTAAAGCAATGAAATTGTATACTAATAAACATCAAATTAATGAGTGTACATAGAGTTCGGTCTGGAAAGTTTTAAAAAAACATTTTCTCCTCGTGTCTACAGGGATGTGCAGAACCAGCAACTTCAACTAACTAGCACATAAATGTTGCCCGAGTGAGCAACGGCCTGAGCACAAGTAGAGTAGCAATAAGTAATACACTGCTCGTCATCACCTGAGTGGAATAGTTAATTAAGCAATTTTTTTCCCCATTCTCTCTCTCTCTCTTTTACATTACACTAAACATTGAACAGCAGACCGGACTTGCTCTTTCTACTACTTTGTAATACTCTTGTGTCTGTGTTAACTATGTATGCTCCCATCTCTTATCCAGTAGTGGGAGAGAGCATCATTGAATTGAATTTTTGTTCTATTTGTCTAAAAGGTGAGACGAATACTTTGCATAACTACATCCATCAATATGTAGCAAACCTCTCTCCGAAATTTACATTCAGTTTACTTACTCGTATATTATACGTGTGTGTCTCGAACCCTTTTATTAACTACTAACCTTAACCAAGTACCTGTTTACTTCTAATAAGCGTGTGTACTATACTAATGTACTTTATAGAATATCTTGGGTTGATTTTGACTAGCGGACCTTGCAGTAGCTGTTGGCAGTGTGGGAGAACAGAAGGGAAGCGATACTAGATAAGCAAAGTTGACTGATGATGAGTATTCAGTACACAGAGCATAAAATATAGATATTGGTAATACATCCTCAACCACGACTTAAAACTGCTCTGTACACATCCATTGCACTAAACGCTACTACAGGGCACAGGGACACGAATGATTGTTATTTAGGCATCTCATCTACTCTCATCCGTCTTATTTGTGATAAGTGGTAATCTGGGAGGCTTATCTCCAGTGCATGGGCCAGCGAAGACGAAGAGTGTGAAACAGCAGTTGCATACAGTTGACCTGCCGGTTGCGGTGCCCTAGCTTCACAGACAGAGAGTGTCCTGACGAAAAGAGTCATTGCATTTCTATTGTATTATTATACGATTGTAAGTGGCCATTGCCTTATCAGTCTGTGAGCAGGAGTACAACAGAGCAGGACGTAGACAGCAGAAAGCACAACAACAATCAATTCCAGTTCCAGGGGATCTCCACAAACTCACACACTACCAATTCCCTGTGTGTAGGAGATATACATAGAGATACTGAAAGTGCGTGGTAGACTCATCTATATACTTCACTCTAATTCTCTAATTGTTTTCTCGCTCTGTGTACGCTGCTCTTATTCTTCTTCTCGATTCCATTGTATTATGTGTATGTAGCTGTATCGTTTATTTCATTCATGATTTCATTCAGACTCCCGATGCTCGTATCTAGATAACGAGAGAGAGAGAGAGAGAGTCCGGACGCATCCAAACCATTCAGTTCAGTTCATCACTTAGCTATCCCATCCAATGGACTCTCACAGAGAGAGACTTCATGCCCATAACATTTTGGTTAAAGATGCGACGTGCTCCAGCAAACAAACAACATAGAAATGCAATCTAATCGAGTATAAAATGTAAATGTGGCGCATCTGCTCATCTCATCACATCACATCAGATAAGTTGCATATCTAAATACAATGTACGATCTGTGTGTGTGTGTGTGTGTGTGTGTACTTTCAACCTGCTGACTACACTTTCTGTCCATACAAAGTTACATGCACGTTGCTTTGGAAGAGTAATGTAAATCTTTCCCTTCAACATCACAGGGAGAACAGCAAAGATTGATTTTTAATGTGGATGGCTTATCAATGAACACAAGTTCGGTAGCCGGTAGCTTCAGTTGCAATCAGAATTCCAAATAAATCCTCAACCTAATTGCTGGCAGACACCGGCTCCCTATCTCCATACTACTACAACTTTTGCTTACCCCTTCAGCTTCAACAGTATACTATGTAGCACCATGTAGTAGTAAGTAAGTAAACCATCAACTATAGCTATCTCTCAATGTTTTCTCTTTTTTCTCCACTTTTTTAGCTTGAGCTGCTGATGAACGAGTACTACTGGGATAGAAAACTTTTGGTTTGCTTTGCTTTATCTTGACAAAGATCCTCAGACCTTTCTTTTTACGTCAGAAAAAGACCCTGGCTGATTATCTATACAGAAGAGACGGTCATTATGTTATGTCTTGCTGATTAGGAGGTGAGTAAAGTATCGTAAGGCAACACAAGTCATGTATGTAACTGCTCTTCTCTTTTCCACTAGATGGGAATATTCGTAGTGACGAGCCAAACGAAGTCAAGCCAGCCAGCCAGCCAAACCACTTAAAGTAAAGTGTGAGTTTGAATCATTTCATAATCTCGAGACTAGTGAACGTATTAAGCATTTAAATTACGAATGAACGAAGAACGTAAACACACAGCAGTCTTTCCCACTCTTGTGCTCCGTCTCCAAAGTCTTCTTCTTCATCTTGTTAACTCCAATTAGATCAGATCGCCAATCGAACAAACTCTTGAGAGATAAGTTCATTTACTCATTACAATGTTATCTCTCTATTATTTTATATGGAAGACAAGCAATGTGCTCTCCTTTTATTTTATAGCCATTTACTTGCTAACTAGTAGACTCATACAACATGCTAATATTTATGCGTACTTATTTACACCTTTGTATTGGAATTGCACTTTATATTATGGTATGTACCATTAGTGTTTTCTTGTATGTAGCTAGTTAACTACTACAGATACTTAATTTCATTCTCTCCCCCGTGTGTACACTCTGGCTCTTCATCTCGTCTCTCTCTCTCTCTGTATTACTATATTAGTATTTGTATATGGTTTGTCTTTTGAGGCTGTGCTCTTCTCTTGTCTGCATATCTTACGTTTGCTTTAGCAGTGTCAATAAAACTTATCGTTATCATTATCAGCCTCTGTTTATTGTTACTACAATCATATCAGATGGGATCAATTTCAGTTTCAATGCTCTCTTAATGCAGTTGACTTGTCTTGTCTTCAAGGTGCAAAAGGCGTGCGTTTTTATTTTATTTTATGGAATGGTCTGGCTCTGCCTTAGATGCATCTCCTATGAGCAGTCGAACTTCTATTCTCGTAATATATACTCGACAGCTTGTGTCTTCACTGGGCTGATGCATATTACATTATATGATACACTTGTTATAGTAAGTAGTGTACGTGGGTAGATGGGTTACTGTTGACTAACTAACTACGGTACCTAAACAGCTAAATAGCTCGTGAATCTTCCTACATATGTACATAAGTATGATTTGAAGTCTGCTGACTCGATGTAAGCGAGCCAAAGGCTATTTTAGTGAGAAATCATCATAATCAAGTAAACAAGGTGCTCTGTGCGTCTTGGGTTCCTTTACCTGCCTACGGACTCACACTATTAAAGTAGTTCTAGAATTTTCATCATCTTTTTTTAGGTGTTTCTACCACCGGATCATAGCAGACAAGACGCAGTCTTGTATGCCCAGATGGACCATAACGCCAACTGGCAGCGATTCTTACTTAACGATCACAAACGATTTAGTTGCCGAAAAAATGAATTGAAACTGTTTCATATCAATTGCAATTACTGATTTTTAAAAGTCTGTATGGCCGTTGCAATTGTGTACTAATGTTTGAGTGAATTCGATTTACTAATAAGTATCTAACCCGAGAACATATTGTTAATGCATTTCCCAATGCATTTCGTCATTAGAAATAAATGAAAGTACAGTGTATGCCTTTGATGTTTTCGTATGCACGAAATTGTATGTAAGTATGGATAGTTTTGTAAGAAAAAAGAAAAGAAGGGATTAAATTAGTATTGCTACTCGTAAATGTAGAGTGTGCATTTAGATAATAAAGTCAGACAGACGTGAGAGTGTAGTATTATTATCAGCTCGGCTCTGATTTCTGATTGAAAGTGAGCGGTGAACAGGTGATGTGAGTGTAGGTCCAGGCCAGAAGCACCTTTTACATTTATTTGTGTGTGTGTGTGTATGTGTGTGTGTGTGTGTAAAAGCAGAGAAGAAAAAGAGTTAAGAAGGGAGGGGAGTTATGATACTGATTATTACAATAATAGGAACCACACAGGGCAGAGAAATACGTTCGAATGGCTACAGGGATTGAGATTTCAATAAATGGAGAATACCCTGTAGAAGAGTTTTTAGGTAGAGCGAATAAAGTTTGCTTTGGCTCAGCCACCAACTGCAACCATAATTATATACTTTCTAATGGGTAACAACAGGTTACAGAGAAGGGCTATTCAAATTTTTCTAAAATTATTATCGATAATGTGTCTTCTGATCAGATGAGATCGTTTCTTCTCATTGAGCTTGTGGTTCTTCCACCTTGTTAATGTTCATGTTAATATTATGCAGACACATGGACTCACACTTGTGCACTGGCTTACTACATTATATTAGTAGACAGCATCCAGTCCTTTCTCAAGCAGTGATCGCATGCTGTACATACATTCATTTCGTATTACAGTCAATACGATTACTTATGAATGCTTAATGTTCTCTTTATCAACATAAACAGGTGCGCTTTCCTTTTCTGCTGGTCTCTTTGCAGCTACACTCGTCTCATGTGTCTTCTCCGTCGAAAATATTTTAAACTGCTAAAAATGTTTGATATTTGTACTGTGGTGAGTCGTCATGTGCATTGTATTGTTTTGGCTCCTTCAGTTTTTCCTCATACTTACTACGACTACGACTGGTCGTACAACCTTACATATTTTAACTACACACATATTCGGTACTGGAAGGTTTTAAAAGCAGAAGGGGAGGATGACGGAGCATTTCAGTTTGGGAGATGTTGATTGGACAGAATGGCCATCATTCAAGTCGTGGTGATTATCATCGTCATCAATTTATCATCGATTGATTCTATGTAGATTAGCTACTCAAGTGCTCTTATCATTCTTCGCATCTCCATCTCGTAACCATCTTACAATGCATACTGTGGTAATACATTACAGCATACATTTTATGTACTCGTGGTCTCTTAGTATACAGTGTGCATAAATGCTCATTGTACACTTCTCTTGTACGAGTCACTAGTAGAAGTGCGTAGGTATCCAGACTCACAGTCTTCTTGGGGTATGGAGTTCAGTCTTGTTTTCTGTTTGCTTGACTTGCGTCGACTAGACTGATGACTGGAACCAGTGTCTTCTTCAAAAGGGGAAAAGGAAGTGAATCTTCTTTTATGCCCACACGAATCGCTTACTTATCACGTGTGCGTTCTCACTAGAGAAATGAATGGGTGCAGAAAAATATTTAATATTTATGATTACAATCATATCAATATCATGTACAAAAATGAGAGGAGAATTAATAAAACTTTGTTACACTCCGAACAATTTAATTAGGTTTGTAAAATAATAAACCCATATCAAATTGATACAGATTTCTGTGACACTTAAGGCCCAAGGCAGAAAGTACAGTACAATTTACTTTGTTGATTAGGCACTCTAGGAGTTTAATTCTCCAAATGATACATTTGTTTGCAAAAAGAGAGTCACACAATCAGGTAGAATAAACCGAGTAGGTGGTTGAACTAAATACAACTAGACTTCGTAAGAAGTTTGTAATGACACATTTTGTTGTCGCCTGCCACAATGCCCCATTCTTTGAATGCATTTCATGCTTTAGTTGCCCATGTTGTCTGTCTGTCGTCTTGCCTTCATCAAAAAGAGGTCTAATGCAAGCGCCACAATTTTAACATAATAAATTTGCAGATCGGGCCCGCCGTTTGCAGAAGAGCGTCAAGGCACCGTACGTGTGCCAATTTTTTGGTAAACAAGCAGTACTGGGAAAACTGTTGAACCTCATATGAATACTTGTACATACAAACAATTGATAAAATTCCTTTAGAGTAAAACAAGGGCCAAAAGAAAAGTCTTCCATGCACGGCCTAGCAAGTCAAATTAAAATAACTCAAGTCAGTCACATAATACGAGGACGCGATGTATTTGTGACGACATGACATGGCATGACATGGCAATGGCTCCAGAGATGTAGTCTGCTCTACTGGTCTTGTTTCCTCTTTATTTTCTCTCACACACAATTATTCTTCTGCTGCTGGAATGTAGTTTTATGTACTCTAATCTGGCATTGCGGTGTTGGTATGTTTTCCCTAATCTCATTCCAGTCCACATTCAATCACAGATCCATTTGTTGAATGTAGTACACAAGTCTTACGTGGCTTACCGTACTAACATACTCTTTTAGCTTTACTAGTTCGCAAATCGCTCTCTCTCTCTCTACACACACACACAAAGTAGTGGAAGTAAGTAGTTAGCGACCGTGGTTAATACTTATAATAAATATGTGAATTAAAGTGTGTGGAAATATTTTATATTTATATTCTGTACAAGTGCCTACCTAGTATATGTATTACTGCCCCACCAATAACTTAATATACATGTATAGTAGGTTGAGTTGACTTTGCTCTCGTTACTACACTTTTTTTCGACGCAACCTAGACGGTTCGCTCATGTTAAGCGAAACAAAGCAAGCCAGTTGACTCTTGTACTCTCTGTGTACTACTATGACGAAGGAGTAAGTCCTTGGCTCGACTTGACTTCACTGGCTGCTTAAGTTGAGTAGACTCTGATGTTGTTACGTCGTCGTCGTCGTCGCTCTTGTTGCTGGCTGCATGATCTCATGTGATAGAGTGTAAGTGAGCTAATGGCTAAAACTTGCTTCGCGTTTCTTGTGAGAAATATTATGACTAGAATTTGGTTCACTTCACCTCAACTTAAGACAAGAAAGGTAGTGTGTACACAGAGAAGGACTTTAACTAATGCTAATGTAATGTAATATAGAAAAACATTAATATAGAGTCATGTCAAGTCCAGTTCAGTCAATCTGCTAGTAAAAGTACCTATACAACACGTACAATATAATGCCCTATCCATGCATAATGCAAATGAGTTGTAGTTTAGTTGTTGCTCTTTCTGGCCATAAATCACTTCTCAATTATTGCAGAGCTCACGAACTCAACTCTATGAACAGTAGAGGGAGAATGAGGAAAGAAGGTGAAAGAATAGAACCACTTTTTGACTATAAGCCTCCACTTTACACAAACACACACACATACACTAGGAACCATGCACACAGTGGTTATTGGAGAGTCTTGTTCTATTGTATTGCTCTCATATGTGTTCAAGCACTTTGTTTTCTTGAGACTGTGCGAGTTGAGTAGGTAGTACGGCTGGGACGACTAAATAGAAGGTGCAATGCAATTCAAATCGAGTCGATAAATAAAAAAAACGGAGCGCAATGAACAGAAAAACGTAAACTAAGTTGTTGTTTATGTTGTATTACGTTATTTGAGTTGATGGTCAGACTTCCTAACGTTTCAAACTCAATCTGCTATAGTTAGAGAAGATGATCCAATCATCAAATCATCCGATAATTCTCTGCTCGCATAAATACAAAAGAGCCTTATTGTATATTATGACGGCAGCGTTCATTTCTTTATTGCCTATTTACTCGCAGATAAGGAAAGTCGACAAGACCATAGTTGACTTGACTTGTAGAGAGTGAGTGAGAGAGAGAGAGAGAGCCGGCCGAGACTCGTCTTACGTCTCTTTACGCTTTGCGGTGAAGTGGAGGCGAGAATGTACTAAAATAAAGAGGAGGCAGAAAAAATTCACATATGCACGTCCTGTAAAACATATACACGTTGTAATAATGTATTTATGAACAAAGAGATAGAAGGTACGGCAAAAGTACAGTAAATAATCACATGACATGATCAGATCAGTATGTATTACGTAGTAGTAGTACGAGCATCTCTCTTCTGCCTACTCTCTCTAGTAATAAGTATGTGTACGTACACTTGGGTATACATAATAGTGGTTTCGATTACATTAGATTGGTTTGGTTTGTTGGCTTGGCTAATGCTAATCACAAGGATCAAGTGGATCATGAAATCTGGGAAATGGTGCACGTTTCTTCAGCTCTTTGATATCGGATCGGCACCTTGTTTAGTCAAGGCGACAATAAATCACTGGCCAACAATGTGCATAAGTTTTCTGTTCTCAGGCCAAGCCACAAGTCAAGTCAGAACGGTAGAGAAGATATGTAAGTACTACACACACCAGGCAGCGCACACGGCTTTCCTCTCTCTCTCTCTCTGGATGATAACAATATATACGAAATGAGTATTCCAATATATCTAATGGAAAGCGATGGAATTGGATTTTATGTGGAATATCGAGAGTGAGAGAGAGAGAATGAATTGGAGGTAAATGTTGAGGAATAGAGCAGAAAGCTGTGGAGATTTGTTCGAGAGTCGCTCTCTCATTCTCTGTGTCTGTTGTGAGAGGAGATTTTTCGTTGAAGGTGTAATAATGCATGTTGGTAGGTGTAGGCACTCGGATGAAACATAGGATATCTTCACGCCCCTTCACTTGAGCAATGGTTGAGATTTGCGGCGAATTTATTTCATGGAGAGCACTTGAGCAATGGTTTTTTATCATGGTTATCTCTGATTGGGTTCGTCCCCCTTTTTCTCTCATCTCTCTCTCTTTCTGTATGTTCTCTTTTGGGGTATTACAACATTTCTACATTCTCCTGTGTACCTATATGCATACATGGACTATTTTATCTGTGCTGCAGTCGATATATAACACTTCTCTCCATTCTCTACTGTATAAGGAGAGGAAAAGATAGCTAGTCAAGTCAACTGAAGTCAGCCAAACTAAACCAAAGAGGAATGAGAAGATACTAAATCAATGCAGTAATTTCTCCACAGTTTTTCATGAAGTTCTGTTCACTTCGATTCACTCACTCACTCCTTTCTTTTCTTCTTTTTTGCTTTATATACGCTTTGTATATACGACGTCCTTATAAATATATCTGGTACACATAGACATAGTAGTAACAATGGGGGAAGTCGAGTTAACTTTACATGTTAGATTGTGTGTGTATGTATTATGCGTATGAATGCAAGTCCACTTACTACCAGCACCACTACTTACTTATCTATTTACCAGACTAATACATTACATTCGACTGGAGAGATACGTTCTCGAGCGTTTTACACGCAGTATCTTCAGTGGATCTCTTGGTAACTTTCTGATTTCGCACCGATTTTTTCTCCAAGTGTCCGCCTATACGCCTCCTATTAGCTTATAAATTATCAATTATTTATAGTTTTTAATTATCGATCTCAAAATCAACTCATATTTCCATCAACCCTCTACACGATCGACTCCTTTACAGTTTACACTCACTCAATGAACTCGAGGAGAGTCAAGTCAAGTCATTCCCGTCCAGGCCAGTTTACTTTCAATTCTCCTCTCTGCTGCTGCTTCCCCTTCTTAGTCATTTCATTTCCATCTATGTACTTTCAGTAAGTACATATCTCCATACTAATGGGAACTAATAATGTAATTTTCTTATCCCTTGCCTCTCTTTTAATGCGTCTCTGTTATTTACTGTTTACAATTTGGTATGCACGCTGTGTAGCCCATTCTCTGTATTATTGAAGACAAATTTCAGTCTGTGCTATTTGCAATTTACGACACGGTGCTTTTGTTCTATATTATGTTGCTTACTTATATGAGCTTGAAGTAAAATATATAGCAATAGTACCTATCAAGTGTTGTCAGTCAGCTTTTGTGTGCTTTCGTATTTTTCTGTAGGTATCCGTCAACGGGAATTGATTTGATACGCTTTGGTGCTCTCGAGATATGCTCATCATCAGATGCGATAATGCGGAGGAACAGAAGACGAAGAAGAGAGCGCAATTTCTTGTCTTATGTTGTCAGCCGGTGAATGTTGTTCGTTTTTTGAATTGCGGAACTTTGCTTTCTTTTGTAGATATTTTGTGTTGTTGCATTATTAGTGTTGCATTGTAGTTTCCGATTGCATTGTGTGCACCACTCTGGAAGGTTGACAGAGGAGATGCAAGAGATGTGAAAGATGGGACACGATAATGAGATGGGTTGGCAGAATCCTATAAAGAAAGTTGAACCATGTAGGAAGAGAGCTGAGAGCTCTCAAAAGCCGAAATGAGACAAGGCGATCGTGAATCTATAATGCGCAATGATGGACTCTATTGTGTGCAATGCGTTTCGAGCGTGAATTCTCGCTTGATCGTTTGTTTATCAAGAGAATGTGTGTGCATGTAAATACTGGATTTCCTCCATTGTGGCTTGGCTAACAGTCGCTTTGTTTATTTAATGTACTGATAATATATTGTATGGAACAGTAGAACAGATAATAATTTTGTATGAGTCAATTCTGATTGAACGAGTCCTTCAACACCAAGCAAAGGCAGTTGGGTGAAATGAAAACTTGACTGTCACGAGAAATAGAACTGTAGCATTGCTGTGTATTCTATTGTGTAGCGAAGGAGATTATATACGAGTAGTCTCCACTTTTTACCAATTAGATGAGACAGGTGCTTATTCAGACAGTCAAGCCAGTCATGTCTCCACTTCATATATATTCCTACGTATTACTCACTGTGTTTTGTGCGCACCCAGCGCACACCATCACTGAATGGGAAAAGCTTCGTGCAAAATTCATTCGTCAGACTCTAACTAAATGGCTATTAATTTCTAAAAAAGCCCTTTAAGTGTAATACGGAGAACAGGTAATAGCATGTTGAGCCATCAGTAGCAGTCGTCAGTATGCAGTGGGTACTGCTGTTACGAAATGTATTTATTTGACTGTAAATGTCCCCCTCCTGCTGGGAAGAGATGCCGGCGCATCTTCAACTGTTGTTCCAGAGGAGTACATGGTATTACTCATCGTGAAGGATAACCGTGTAATGTTTTTACTATAGTATAGATATTTACTTAAACGTATCGTCAAATGTCGGTAATGACTTGGAAAGAAATAGATATGGTACGTGTACCGAATGAACTAGAACTAAAAAATTATGTACATGTGTGTGCATATGTGTACTCTTACTTGACTACTTCCTGTAGTTGCGCGAAAACATGCAATGCACTTTTCAAATAAATAATAACTCACTATATATATATATTAGTAATAAGTGGCATCCTCGAGTACGGTCCCTGCAGTCACAGGCGTTGTAAAAAATTATTCTATGTTAACGAAGGCAAGACCGGGCAAAGTTGAAGTTCAAGCGGAATGTGTACAGGAAATATGTATCAGAAAAGGAGAACGGAGCTAAATAATATGTTATAATAATAATAAATATATATGTGCATACACAAAATGGGTTAAATAACTAATAGTAAGCGCGTCATGTAGGAGAATAGAGGAGTGAGTGTATCAGAATGAGTGGAAACACGCCTTTCCGTATTTTTAAAGCTTTTAGAGCCCATTTTAATAACTTACCTTTGCATTCTCACTTTACTCGAGTTTTACACATCCCCCTTTCAGACGCTCATTCAATTGTAAATAGGAAAAATGCTAGTTGAGACTTTGGAGCATACTAACTACTATTTAAACGTCTTGTTTTCTTCAGTAAGCACTGAGCGGGTGGTTGTCTTCAAACAGCATTATCGTCCAGGACTGAATACACTCAAGTCCAGTGTATACAGTGTTCTATATGATATTGATATTAAGGTACTTGCACAGTAGGTGTTGCTTAAGGATGAGTTGAAATAGCTTCTGACCTAACTGACCTGGATGACTCGAGTGTGGAAGTAGTGGAAGCAAAGCATAACCACTAACAATAGTAGCAATAAATATCGGTCCTGAGTAAATAGA
>JABASC010001717.1:0-21385 GCA_019776185.1 Plutomurus gul | reverse complement strand
AGTTACAGCAGCAGCAGCAGCCGGCATCGATAGGAAGCGACTTGTCCTCGACTACATCCGCCGGTTTAATACCTCAACCTCAGCGTGACAAGGTAGGTTTCTTCTCATGTACCTAATAAGTAATTCTCGACAATGCTTCGTTTCTTTTTGTTGTCCTCTGTTAACATGTCTCTCTGACTCTCTGTATGTCTTAAGGGGTAGTTCTACAGTTAATAGCTTTAATATCCTTAATGTTTGTTTCAGCACACATCTATACACAGCGTTTACAAATCTTACACATGTGATACATTACATTACAAGGTACAGGATCACTTCGGTATAAGTACATAAAGGTTGGTTCATCCAGGTATATGAAGTTTCGAGTACCCTTTGTTGCCCCCAATTATAATGAAACGTTGCGGTTATGATTTGGTAAATAAGTCAAAATAGGAGAGTGACTCGGAAAGGGCTTATGTCATCATCATAAGCACAAGCTGCCTAATCCTATATGTAAGGTAAATCTTACATTGAAACTCTAAATTAGGCAAGAATGCAAAGTGCCAAGCTCTAACAATAACAACAAGCTTGGTTCTATTATACTTACATACTTAAAATAATTTGTAATCAGGAATTTCATGTTATGACATGACTAAAAGGTACAATTCTTGAAATTACAATAATAACAGAAATATTAGTAAAGTTAAACTAGTATTAAGTATTTTGGACCGTTTCGGTTCACTTTTCTCAATAGGATCCCGTACAGGCGTTCTGTGCGAGGGATTTACTTTTGAATAAGAATACTATCCTTATTATCCTTCTCCAGAGAGAATTTACCTGCTTCATTGTTGTGTGGAGTAGAGCTCGTCTGACACATTCAGACTCACCCCCCACACACGCTCAGACTCAATGTGTAAATAGGAATTTACGGTAACCATTTAGCGTACAGCGTACTTTACCACACACAGATAGAGAATTAATAAAAGGAGGAGTGGAGTAGTGTAGTACCGGAGGTTGGGAGAGTTTCGTTAATGGGTCAAAATTAAAATTTATCTCGAGTACCCATCACATTCATTAGTATGGAGATGATGAGCTGTGTTGTGCGAAAATAATTTTCAACGAATTCAATTCCGATAATTTCAGCCTACATGTTCATTAGTCTGTATTATTATCATCCAACACTACCAACAAACCAATGCATACAGTTTACAGTGAACCCCCATCAATCCCACTTATGTAAAAAGTATGTAAGGTAGATATCTATGAAATCGAAACACGAAATCATTATATAAAAAGCAAATATATAGATTGTTCTTTTCAAACTTTATATGTCTCCTGTCTCTAGATAATAGACAGTAAAATGTACATACGTAATAGAGATGCTGGGCAATGAAGTGAAATGAAACCGTTGCGTAATATCAGTATTGGGTATGTATTATGTATAGTAAGTAATGCACTCAAGTTATGTTTAGCAGGAAGGGAGAAGAATAGAATGGTAAATAATAACATAATGTATTATGTATACATGGCAGAACATCAACTGTGCTGTGATCTCATCTGGTGGTCTCCGTATATGTTATGTGTTGCTCTTGAGAAGCTGCAAGCTCTTGTAAGGCATTCACAGAGTTTCATAGGCGGGTCGTCTGCACATTAAAAACCTTTTTAATAATTGGAACAATCACGCAGGATGCGGCCAAGCAGTTCAGAATCCATGCACTCGAGCAGAAACTCATAAATTTGGTTAGAAAAAGATTATTTTTTCCAAATGGACGAGAGCATTGATGAAAGATTTTTAGGAAAATTTTCATTTGTTCAACAAAAGACTGACAATGCATGAATGCTGGTACTTGATGAATATACTAAAAGTTTAGGGTTGAATGTCTAATACGCTGCATTCTTCATTAGTTGGGCCCGTTAAATAGGAATGTGGAAATTGATCCATAATGCTTTCACACAATATACCCATTACAGGCATGGACTATTTATGCACTTATGAAAATAATGGGGAAGTTTACAGCACAATATCTGTAGATTGTGTTAACAAAATGTAGAATAGTATACAAGAACCCTTGTCAGACTATGAGTAATGGGAATAGAATCTGTGGATTGACTTTTGAGACAGTAAGCCAGAAGCTATATGTTTATGTATGTAGTTGTAGCGTTGGCACACATACTTCAAGAACTAAAGTAGTAAGTAACAGCATGTATGTATATTAGGAGTTTACCGGTACTGTACTAGTGTCTATGCTATCTTCACATTGTGACACTACCTACATAAATATGTGCATTGCCAGTTTGTGTTGTTATTTTCCCGTGAGACGGTTCAGCTAAGTTCATCGCAGAGATTCAGTGCACTGTACACATAGTCTATATACTTACATTGGAAACTAGTAACTCATAGCTGTCTGTCAGTAGTGAGGGTGGACGAAACTGGACGAAATCCAAGTGTGCAAGAAAGAGTGGAAGTGAAGTGAGATTACGATGAGATGAGATAGAGGTGAGGATCCTTCCTTGCCAAAGGCAATCACAAACATGTCTACCTTCAATTTAGAATTCAAGTATACACACACATGATACGAGAGAAGCGTCTTCATGTGCTACACTACAAAAGTGAACACAATACGGGTATTGAGTCGAGAAAGGAAAGAGCAACCGGGGTCGGCCGGATGGATGGATGAGTGAAAATCCAGGGATGAGTTCAGTTTTTTAGTCGCATTCATATATTCTCTCTGCTGCTAGCCTCCTATTATTATTACTTCCTTTGTATAGTGTCTTGTCTTATGTATGATTTTACGTTACGTTATTACACTAAAGTAAATTACTTGAGATTATAGTGCATGGCGGAGACTGCAGTACCTGTGCACACCCCGTGTACACATTTTCTCTCGTCTATTTCCACACACGTACACAAATCAAGTGCATTCAGTTTTTCCAGTGTCCGTTTGTGTGTACAGTGTATTTAGGTAGTAAAGTAGATAGTAGTCGATGCAGTTCAGTTCAAGCTAGTTTTTGTTTTGCCTGTACCATATGTACCCGTTTCAGTTAGAATAGATTCTATTGGATTTGTTGAATTCTACAATAAGTTTAGATAGGTTCGTAATAAGAAAAAAAACACAATACAAGACAAGAATAAGTATATGATGCATCCACACAGTGTACTTACACACAGAGATAGCTTGTAGTCAGTATGTAGTAGGGTTTACTTTCCTCCCAGGCAGATGAGACGAGTAGTCTTCTAATGGTGAGTAGTCTTAGTAGTGACTCTGTACGTGGAGAAATAGTAAAGTCAAGTGAAGTGGTAAAATGAAATTAGGTACATATACACTTTTAGTAGAAGATGACTGTAGTTACATACAGTTCCCTACTACCTACTGCTTTATAAATGCATAGCAAAGTTTAGATATGTAGATAATGCGAGTCTCAACTCTCAATATATGCACAAACCAACAGTGCACACACAATATTATAGAAACCTAGTGCAGTAGTAGTGGTACCGTAGATGAGATAAAGTCGTACTCTCGTACTCGTACCGTGTGTACTCCGCACAGTCCTTAGGACCTTACGTTGAAGTTTTTATGCCCCTTCTTTTAATACCAGACTCACAAACTGGTAAGAAAGAAGCAGACCAGACTCAGACTCCACATACAAGTTCAGTCAGAGTCTTCAACTGTTCCATTCTCTATGCATCCTTCTTAAACGTGCCTATAGTTACGTACAGTTGTACAAGGTAGAGGTGGTAGTAGTGGTTGTGTCTGTGCTGTCTGCCCTGCAGTGCACACATAGATACCTACATATAATCATGACAAGAGAGCATACACAAACCAGTCTGTTGTCGTACACGCTTGCTGCACACATGCAGCTTAAGCTGTAGTAGTAAAAGTAGCTTTACAAACAACAACACAGTCGATTTCTTAAAGTCTCACTCTTGTACTGGTGGTGGTGGCTGCGTACACGATTCAATGAGTGTGCAGTTGACTTACAGTTTCCAGTAGTTTGCTGTGCATCAAGTAGAAACACCAAAGATTCAGTAAATAGTTTACTGCTGATTTAGGAAGGGTTAATACACAACAGAGAAAGAGTCTCTCGCTGGCTCTGTGCTCTCTTCTGACAAGACGAATAGAGCAGAACAAGAACACCTTTAGCTGAGCCGAACTTTTCGTGCACTTTTGTTTTGATTTCGCTAATGGGTGTAAATAGGCGAGTTTTGATATCAAACTTGAAAGGGTGCAGTGCACGCTCAACTACAACAATAATAACTTCAAACAGAGCGTAACACGGTCTCAGCCTAACGATTGGAATTTTAATACGAAATTTTGCATATCATTAACATTTACTTTCTTGACATTATAGTAGCAGTAGTATTGGTTGTTGAGTGCGCGTTTCAAGTAGTGGAAGAAGCATGGGAGACTACTTCTAATTTGTACTGTTCTCTGCGGCGAATCAGTGTGAAATTGTTAGAAAACTTGAGAATAAAATTATTGTGCATCGACTACTGTACACGTTCTTGTAGGACATTCTCATTGAAATCCTCATCGTTCGTGTCTTCCTCGAGTATAGTCACACAACCATTTGCCAGTTGCCGGTAAAGTGAACAGTCTGTATGAGAAAAAATTGGGCACAACTGATGAAAAAAACGGTGGTGAACGTTTGATGAGTAATAAGAAAATAGTATTCATAAGAAATTAAAGTTTCTGTGCGCGATGGAGCAACTGTATGTATTATGGTGGTATGACACAAGCACTTACTAATAGGTGATATAGTAAATAGGAAGAAAGTTCTTCCATGCTGATGTAGTAAGAAAAATACCTTGTAAGATTTAAATAGCTTTTGATAGTCACATTCTACGGTATGCATACGTGGTAATTTGACATGTGACATTGATTACGTCCTGACTCAGGAGTCCTACTATTACTATAAGCTATTATTACTCCTTTGTGAATTTAATTGTTTATATTTCCCGAAGAAACGTGTGAGCTCTGTATGTCGTTTTTATGGAGTCTCAGATCGAGGATGTGCAAAAAGAGATGATGCAATTGAAAGTGACATGACAACTTAGGAAGATTAGGCAAGAGACAAAGAGAACAAGTGCCCGTACAAATGGACTTAACAAATGCAGATACTTAACTCATAGTAAATAGTTTATGTGAGTGTGGGCACAGGTACGTTTCCAATTACTTTTACACATGCTGTAAGCTGTGATGTGACGTGAGCGTACCGATGAATCCTGTGGTAGCTACAGAAGAAGAGTGAAAGACGAACATGTAATTAATAAATGACAAATGTGTTTGAATCTATTAGGCGATATGTGTGTGTGATGGAAGTTTGGAATCCGTATTCGCAGTAGTGAAACCAGGAGCAAAGTCGTGCTGGTACTTTAAACATATTATTAGCCCGCAGTGCCAGTCAGTCAGTTAAATGGAAACGTTCAGCTGCAGAATTCAATACTTGAATGACACTGATCCCTTCAGCTGCACTTCACTTTTCCCCGAACCGACAAGACCCCCAACTTACACTTTTAATATACACCTGCCGCTGATCAATCAGATTGCTTCTGTTCATCGAATCTTGTTGGCTCCTCACAGGGTGAGTCTCTTAAATAAATAAATCTCACTTTTACTTGTACCTAAATTATCACCACTATATAGGGATACAGGTGCTTGTAATCAATACTACCTAGGCTGAATGGAAACCTAAGACCATATTGCAATCAGTCGGTGTGTAGTTACGTGAAATTTAATACAAAAATAATTCAAGTGGAAAGAACGAGTGGAATTAATTAAAAGAACCAAGAGAATTGTCGATTTAAATCGTAAAAGATACGAATCTAGAAGCAAGGCCACACGTATACATACAACCCACATGCTAAAAAAGTGACCACATTAAACATTACCACACTGTTGTAAGTGTGACCACTGCAATGAATCAATTAGTATACATCATCATTATAGTAAATGTGGTTTAAACCAATTTTACACCGGAGCTACATATACTCAGTGGTAATTATATTCTCACTGATAACAAGGGTTTTACCTCATGCGGAGATTGTAGGATTCTACCTTATTCTAGTAGAACAATACCTATTTCTGTTTTTCTGTACTATTGCGTATTTATCGATATTAGAATGAAAGCAAATGTAGTTCGACACAACCTAACGCATAAATTGAACCAAATGCTAACAGCAACAGTGAGAAACAGCGACAGTCCTCAGTCTTACAAACCTATGTATGTATGTTTTTTTTAAATACAGATATAACGTTATTATATAAAAGTAAAATTATTAGTATTCATTCAATTCTCCAATTATTCTTGCAAATGCACTCAGAATTTTTTTTATTCTTACCTAATATTTTTCTCGATTAAATATTTCTTAATAGACAGGTGCCAATGTAGCCTTTTGTATTTTAACCAAACTAAATTAGCCTTATACATGTGGCATAATATACGGATTAAAATTCGACTTTAATCAGTTCATCGAGTATCAGATTTGTAAAATCTCAACTTTTGATGCGTGTTAACAACCTCCTAGAAGGTAACTAAAATATACTGACACAATGGTACTTGCATCTCTGAATACGTTCACAGATACTGATGCAACCTACAAATACATGCATGATAATTTGTATAAATGGCTTTTTGGGGGTAGACAGACATTATTTTGCTCAAATTCAATACAACAATGTACGAGAGAATTAAATCTCTAAATTAAGCAATAGGCAGCCACATTACTGCAATGCAGTGTAAAATTTAGGCTAACAATGAATTAACCAAAGTTTAACAGTGTAAAAAGACCTAGCACCTTGTATTAAGCAGCATGTCAACAAGTTCATTTTAGCAATTTCTTTTGCTTACGTGTATATCAAAAATACAATCTGAATAAGTCAGTAGTGCATCGTAGAACGAGTCCAATTCAAATAATAGCTTCATATATGTGCACATGTGTGCTTATTACGTGAACGAATCATTCCCACAAAATAAAAGCGAAATTACGAGAGAGATTAAGTGATTTACTGGCTCTGTTCTGCTTCTGCCTTTTGCTCCACTCTCCTAGTCTCAAGCACCTGCCTCTATCTGTTTTCAAATGTGTTTAGTAATCACAACGCATGTCAATTGCATGCTACGAAAGGGATTCTCTTACTATTTCAGTACCTTGCCGTAGCGTTAATTCATTATGGAGTTACTTTTACAATTACTTACTACTAAAACGAATTGAGGTAAAGACACGGACACAAGCATGTAATAAATCTATAAATGTACCTGTTGTTACCAATTACGCAGAAAACAGTAGCCTCTTAACCAGCAATTTACTAGAATGCATTTCTAAAGGTTTCATTAATGAAAAAAGTTACAAACTACACTGTTCTCTTTATATGCTCCATAATTTTCCTATTAGTGAGGATCATTTTAAAAGAAATGCATCTTTTTTCTCCTTATTCTTACTTCGTTAGGAATCGTAAGGCAAATGAGAATTTGTTGTTAACACGCTACAAATAGCGCAAATGCTTTATGTTCACGGAGATACACATAGAAGTGTGTTCACTTTTTTACTACAATAAATTGTGGGTGCATTACATACATGTAAATGGCTGGCTGTGCATTCTTTTCTTTGAGCGATATTTGTAGATGAGCTTGATATACAGTAATGTGATGTAGCAACAGACAGGGTGGTAGGAAAACAATGCAATATGCAGTTGCAGTATCATAACAATAAAGACATGTGGACAGGTAGGCATGCACAGCCAGTAAAGAGCAAGGACATTCAATAATAGAACACAATAGGAAACTTTATTTTTATAGTTCTTTTTTGGCAGGTAGGCACTGCAGTGCACTGTGCAACTCAGGTACATAAGTGACCACCACTATGTATGTATATTTAAAGACAGTTCAACAGGAATTCAAATGTATCTCTTTGTATCTCTTATCCGTGCACGACCATCATATCTCTCTACTGCACACATACATTATGTGGAACTCACCTGCTTATCCATATTATATCAATTGCATTAAACATCACAATCATAAGATTTAGCCGTAGTTGTACTGCATGCTATAGCTTAATGTATTAGAATTATATAAGGCAGTACAGATACATAAATACATTAGATGACTGAACAATACACGACAGCAACTTATGTGTGTGTATTAATGCATTGGTAAGGTAAAATAGTGGACACAAGGCCTGGGGCAGAGGCGTTTTGACATCACTCACTGCATATTCTTAGTGAGGCATTCTCTCGAACTCAAATCCTCAGTTGTGTTTTAAGAGCAACACTTGAGAACGGGCTAAATAAACGATACTTATAGCACAATACTGTGTACTTATCTTCTCTGAAGTCTATAGAAAAAGTTGTATGCACATAAATGTGTGCAAGGTGTTGGGATGCTGTCGCTTTTCATTGCATATAAATGCACCACTCCGTATGTAATCACAAAAGTGTATATAACCCCTACAACTTGTGTACTACGCTGAAATGTGTAATTTCTCTATGTACCTACTTCTACGTTGGATTTATTTATTTAAACACTGAGAGATGCGGTAGCTGCCTGTGCTATTCTGTGATGACTATATAATAATGTATCATTAAGGCATCTGTAGTCTAGTGCTTTCTGAAGAATATAATAAGGGAATAGTAAGGCTGAGCCGCGTCGTAGTTGTTTCTTTGGACTGCTATGTTGTCCTGAGATCTTTTGGTCTGAACTGAAGAAGAAGATTCCCTTCCGACTCGGTTTTTATAAAACGTTATTTATATTCTATTAATTCGGCTCAGTGTCATGTCAGCCCACCCGACACGTTCAATTGAATCTTTGCTTTGCTAAGAGTCGCAGCTGAACTTGAATTCTATACACACTTGCATGAAGATGGTACATTTATACTATTAGTGCACGGTACAAATTACTTAATGTGTGAATGTTGCACTTTGCAGTTGGGTGTATACACACTTCCATTACCCAATACAGAAAAAGTACTCTATGTAATTGAACTAACTTGAAATAGGCACATGAACTTGTGGCAATGTCTCTGGAAACCGCCAGTTTATTATACAAATACTTCAAACGCACGTTTATACGTTTCATTGTTCATAGCACAAAGGAAATTATACATGGCTAATACAGGCAAGAGTGTAGGAGTACAAATGAAATAAAATGTATCGTCATCAGTGTTTATATAGGAAGTTATTTCAGAATATACCAGTAGTACGTATTGGTGTACAAGAAAAGTAGTCGGCGAACTTAGGTAAACCTTGCATTGCAGTTAGTGGTATGTAAAAATGCAAGGAATTTATTCCTATAGGACATTTGCGTCTGCCTGCAATTTTTATATGTTTGCATTGTATCCTATTACTACTTTGTCTAGTTCACAATGTAACTCGCACGATAAAAGTTCAGCCTCTATTGGCTTGTTTAGAGGTTCAGCCACATCGTGTACAGTAAAAGTGTTATTGCCAATTAAGTTGAAGTAAATTACGGCAAAAGATTCAAGTTTTTAGGTGAATAATAATGTAAAGATACTTTTTAAGGCAAATCTTTTAATACCCACCGTATCTATCAAGGGGAGTATGAAATGTTACACAATATTTTGCCCCTTTATATACCTTACAACTCTGCCTACATAGCCCTTCACCTCTTCTTTTACGGTGCTGGTGAATGAAATAGCCCAACGTTCTCTCTCTGTAAAAGGTTGCAGTCGCATTCTGCCTTTCTGCTTCTCGCTGCAATTCACTGTGGATACAATGCTCAAAGTTACAGGTGCATAAAATTATGTCTGTCTGTATATGTCAGTTTAGGCATTAAGTAACGTAAAGAGGTTTTACAATGCGGACTAACGATCCTTTTCACCTTTCCTTGACTTCTTGACGAGCCGGGTACATTGCATACGACGGCAACGTAACACTGACTGACTGTCCCACCCAACATCACCTCTCTCAACTTTGTTTTTCTTCATGTGAGTTGTATCTCCAGATATGCTCGGAATCCTTATTGCTCTACCTTAGATTAATACGAGTTAAATTAAAAGTATCAAAGCAGTTCATTGCATTGCATGTGCATACGGTGATTCATGGTACTAAAATGCACGTTAAAGTATGCAGGTAGGCTTGAACTAACAATAAATACGTATTTTCGTTTCCTCTGTGAAGAGTCGTAGACTTTTAATAATTTTCCCAGCCTTTCCTACCTTAACCTAATGCATTTGGTTGGAAAACCAGTCGTTATACTTATATGAACATATAACTAATCAGAATGACCGAGTGACTTGACTTGACTTGTGTGTGACTTGACGTGAAAAGGATATCCATATGCACTTTGCACTTGTACTCTTTCTTCACTGTAATGTATAGCACATGTGTGTTGAGCAGTACATTTCTACAAGAGTGAACATACTATAACGACAAGAAACCATTTCTCTATCTGCTACATGTCTTTGACGTGGAGCTAATTTGGTGGAGCGATGCACAGCACACAGAGAGACGCACAGACAACATAGCGTATGTATATCGTGAATAGAAAGGAAGGACGAGTGGAAAGGAAATAGAGGGACAGGTGCAATGCACACACTCATTACATTAGAATTACAAGAACAGCAGCAGTCGTATCTTACAACCACCAAGCATTGATTACATATTTGTGTAATTATAATTGGTTCGAAAATCAAAGTAGAAATTATGTGCCCCCCTTCGTGAGTGGTTAAGTTCGTCTCTGAGCTTACGTGCAATGTCTGGTATTAGGTGTAATTAGAAAATCAGCGTTTCGGACCTTTAGTTTACTTTTATATTAACAATTAGAAGAGGATGGGCAAATCCTCACTTGGGAAGAATGCTGAATAGTTTACTGCATCCCAGAAAGTGGAATCCTATATCTTATCATTAGTTTGAGAGCAATGGAGGAGAAGAGCTCACCCAAACTGCATTTATATGTTTGTATCACCCTTGGTACGTTTTTCAATTACATGCAGCTCACCTTAATAAAACTGAGCGGATCGACCCTTCAATTACTCAAAAGTTGAAAGGATAGAGGTGTACATGGTTAGGTGGTAGCGTCGTCTCATCTTTCTACTCTCTAGGCTACTGTCACGAATGCTTGGAATAAGTATCCCTCTCATTGCCAGTGACCTGAAACGGCTACAAGATTTGATTTCCTTTATTGTTACCATTTTTACTCTTGTGCATGCTGCTGCATAGTCCGTGCCAAGAAGTGTTATACAGACAATTCATTAGTAGGAACCCTGCTCGACTTGTCAGCCATTACACTTGTAGTATCTCGGCTATCTTTATGTGCTTGATCTTACGCAACAGGATGTTACTTCCAAAATGCACGACTGCCGACTACAGCAATGTTATCGTTTTATTAGTCTGTGATAAATAACAGTTAACCCTACAATCTGTTTCATCAGTTTTCTCAAATTCATGTTGCTGAATTTGAATAAATCATTTTATAAACTATAAAAACTGCCAATTCTTATGTTTACACTAATCTCAAGCATTCGTGCGGCAAGGAATGGGGACATTTCATGACTATTTTCTAACTGAAGCTGATTTATATTGTGCCAAAATTCATATTCTGAATGACCAACCTATTTCATGGGTCAACAACTAATGGTCATACCACACACATGCATTATGCACAACTTTTCATGCTTCGCAGCTCAATTATTTAATTACGTATGAATGCCGACTTAAAAAGCTGATAGCGGATTCTGTTGTGAAATGTATACGTAGGTACGTGCGAACGAGATAGGTACATTAGAAAAACACTTTATATTAGCATAATTAGTCGTTTTCTGAAATGCTTTTTTAGAACACTAAAAATTCGTTTATTTCATTAATATTTTTGCCTTCGCAGTATTGGCAACTTGGCCACAAGAATATCGTTCTCATACAATACATTTATCTAGGCATGGAATTCCAACAGCTAAGCGCAGAACAAATATCCATGTGCAGTCGAATTCTTGTGTCATTCAATGAATACGTAGTTGATGTTTGATCTGTGAGCAGACACAGCACAGGATAAGATCAATTCGATGGAAATCAAATCAATCAATAAAATGAGCAAAAAGACTTGCCTTTATTTTGTGTGTTTGTCGGCTTGCTTTTCGCGCATCATCCTGAACGGTAACTACCCAGGCAGGAGAACGTTGTAAAAAGCATTTGCAAGTTTAACATATCGACAAGATATTATATAGACACTGTAGGAGCACATCATTTCCAGCACCAGCGCTAAAATTTACATTGTAGGCAGATATTTAATGGATTTCATGGTCACGACACACGAACTCCATATTCTTATCGAGCCAGGAAGAGTTTGATCGAATCAATCCAGTCCAATCCCAAAACCGTACGTTTTTCTCAACTCCGGTTTTGCAGTCAGTCAGTCAGTCATCATCATCATCTTCGTCCTCGTCGATTTCTGCTCACCTTTGATTGTTTTCGTTAGGGACGCCACCTTTACATGCATGTAAACCTAATAGCAGTAGAAACGCATTCATTATGCCTTTTCTGATGGTGAGTTCGTTTGAATCGAGAGTTTTTCATCAGGTACTTAAAAGACAATAAGTCTGTACGTCTACGTACGTAGGTGTACTGTTTGTATTGTTCGTTATTTTACTCTTGGTCAGTCAGTTCGTAAATTAGCTGAGTTCTTACTTATGTGTGTTACAGGTTCAGAAAACAAAGCATCAAACTCACAGACCCAGAAGACACGGTCATACTAGTCTAGGCCATCACCATCCATCACACAGTTGTACATACACACATAACTTAAATATAAATGACTAATGAGCTAGAAAAGTATGCACAATTGCATTGCGGTTCTGACAAAAGCAACTTAACTTCTCAGCCATATTAGTTGCTTGATAGTTTCTACAAGAAGACTTCATGTCTACATGCACATTATAATGTGCATAAGAACGAGTAGATATATCTACTAGTTCTTATGTAGTACACGGTAAACTTTTATCAGTACGGTGCTAGTGTGCCAGTCAAGCCAACAAGAGCCATAGGTATTTCATGTTTGTTCTGTGTGGATTTTCCTTGATAAATATGACAGCCAGTATTGCTGCAGAAAAGGAAGTCATATTTCAACTCCAGTTCTGTTCTACACAACAATCGGCTCATCTCGAATCTAAATCAATGGGATCAATCACATAAATTTTCATATAAACATGGATTACATAATAATTCCTTCAGGGTCTCCTTAATTCTGTGGATTGTTGTGTTGTGGTGAGAGGACTGCCTACGCTGCACAGTCGCCTTACGTTTAGTAGGACTTACGTTGCCTGCTTGCTTCCCAACCACAATAACTTATCAAGTAACAATAGATGCTCGGATCACAATTCTGGTCCAGTTATAATGTTGGACAAGCCCATCTGACTACACAATGGTCTATTTAAATGAACCTCGACTCAAATCCTCACCTGTCGCTACGGTTTATCTATAAAAACAGAGAAAAAATTTTGTGACCTAAAATAAAAGTTGTGTATATGAAAGACCAAAGGGGCTTCTACAATTCCTTAGTTTGAAATTCTTCCTGAAGAAGTAGCACAATAAGCCACAAATATAAACTGGACTGCTTCAATTGTGCACTCTCTGATACAATAGAATGCTCTAACTCACGTGGACAGTTCATTTTAATAATGCTAACAGGCTCACAGGATAGAAATGTGTCATGAAGCAAGTCTCGTATTTATTCGGCGTATTCAATGAACTGAAACTGTTCTCACAATTAGGTAGACATCGGACAACTAGAAGTCATGAAATGAACAGCTTCACTCGGAGTCAAAGCGGGCCGAAATAAAAGTCCTGAAAGGGACTTGTAAAGGGTCATTTGTTTAAAAGCAGACAAGCCGACACCAGTACAAAACTGTTTCAATCCGCTCTTACTTTTGGAGGTGATGCAAAGTAGACATGGACTTGGTACTTACTCTGCTTCTAGGTCAATGTTGAAATCATCCACATTCACTTCCTTAACAATAACACTATAAATGTTTTACGCAGAGTTTATAGTAGAATTATTACATGGAGATATGCAATGTTAAAGTTGTTTGAACGTAAATATTTTAGTACACTGTACTTACTTATATTTACTATAGTATAATTTTCGTGTTTTTGCTTCCCGTCAAATTTTATTGAATACAAGGTTATCAGATAGGAATGTCACATGACTAACTCGAAACCGAACGTTTGTTAGCTATAATATAATGTTTAATACATTCTTCAAAATTACTCTAATGCAGTTAAATTTATTCATATTACATTAAAACAATGATATACTTACTTAACATTTTTTAATATTCTCAATACATTCAAGAATTTCGTTGCTGTACTTTACCGTAAAATTAGGTTGCTTGAATGTTTACATCATACTACCAGCATGCAATAAGAAGTGTGCAGTGCACCGACTGTAATGTATAAGAATAAGTAAATTCAGTTCCTTATCTGTATAGTACAGGTCGACATTACTTTTGGTCGAAGAAGTGTTACAGGCGGACTGCATCTGCTTTGTATCAGAAATGTTGATGGTCATTTCGTATACTGTTTTTGTGCTGAGAAAATTCAACTGACAAGTAAAGCGTGATGGACTGCATCTCATTATTTACTTTCAAGTTGGTCTGGAACAGAATTTGTTAGTTGTATTACAAAGATCATTACAAAAAAGTATGAGGTATAAGTAAGGGCATTAGTAATAGATTTTGATCTTTGAAACACTAAATGCATAAGAGATACATCTTAAAAACAGTACCTAAGAGGTATTAATACTGTTCGATATACAAAGTACATCTTTCTGGTCCTCATGTGAAGATCGAGAGGATTCTCTTGGGTATATAGGTAATGTGTTCAAATGAACGACGAATTAGACGTGCTAGCCCTCATAGATATAAATGTTGGGAGAGCAGAGAGGAACACGGCAGAAATAGAAGATGGAATAAAAGCTGGAGGCTAAACAAGACATGCCATGTAATCATCCGATATCAGATGGCCCCATTCAAATGTGTCATTACACATGCATCATAATCATGATGACAAGACAAGACAACTGTTCTCGTCCACACTACACGATACTACAGATCCACTCGAACTGTTTTTGCTCTCACTACACGAAAAATTTCTACTTTGATTCATTATGAGATCGTAAATAATCTCCTGTTCACTTTCATCCCGTTGTGCCAGAAGAGTTAGTCCAGTTCAGTCCAAACATGTTTAGTTTGCAGCAGCTTGAACCTAGACCTTTAATGGGACATAAAAAAACTGTTCCCTGTAATAATAACACATTAAACTTAATGCTGCATACAACATGTGAACATGTCTTAATTGAACTTTGGTTTTATACATTAAGGATATTGAGCTTGATTAGAATGATGAAAAGGAAGAGGATGATTATAGAACGTACGTGATAGGTACTAAAATTGCGTCAGTTGTACTTCAAGTGACTTTGCTACACATTCTCAAAACAACCACTAATGAATCCACAATTGAAAATTAAAAATATATTTCCTAAATTGTTTGGCTTAACAGTTAAATAACTGCTGCAACGTATTACTAATAAGTTAGTTACTACGATAAAGTGCCTGCAAAATGCATATTTACAGCTTGGGTGTGGGTGTCTGGCTTTTTAAATTATTAGACTTGGTCTCGTTGCAAGCTCTTTAAATTGCATGTAAGCTGATCCGTACAATAACGTTGCACTCTCCCCTTAACACATTAAAACTCTTGCAAGCTTTAGTATGTCGTATTCATAGACTCGAGTCAACTGGTTCAATTTTATTGTTGGCCATCTCATGTTACGTGCATTTATTCAATTCATTTTCAAGATCATAAATGCTATATAAACCAGCGTGCACAAAATACAATCAAGTGGTAGGTTGTTGATTACTAGAAATGAGCAGTTTACTACGATTGCAAGGTATTACATTATTTGTATGTATTTATATAATCATTAATGTCAAATTTAACCTACCAAATTGTCCATACCTGGTAGCTATTTTTTAAAGTCTCAATATAAAGCAGTATTTTCTATTTGCGAGCTAATTTGACATGGATGACTTAAAGTTGAATTTAAATAGCACCAGATAGTTGTTACACACAAATTATTTGACGTGCAATCTCACCGTGTGTCTTAACTCGTGTAAAAAATTGTTGATGCTAGCCGATAAATTATCTGCTCGTCAGGTATGCATATTATTACACATAACAAGTATGCAAATGTTATAATATAATTTTTTCCAGTTGCTCTCACCTCACGGCCTAAATTAAAAGAAATGGTTCTTTTAAAAAATAATAAAACAACTCAATGTACAAATACTTACGACAGTACACGTAGCACCTTCTAATATTTGCAACTGTTTCTTGGTTAGTAGTCTTAGTAGTAAATATGAACTAGGTATTTTTCAGATTGTATTGCCGTAAAAACATTATAATACGGGGCTGATTACAGCATTAGGTTTGCTACCTGCAGTACAACTCAAGTACAACTAAAAAATCAGGATCATGTGGTACTTAAAATATACGTAATCCGTAATAAATGGATCTGCCTACTCAAAGAACGAGCTTAAATTTCCTATTTTCCTGTGCAATGTCCTACCTTTGTGCTGTGTTACTTATGCGTAGACAAATTGGTCGTGAGAATCCCTACGAGTGTCATGAAATACAGATTCATTCTGTGGAGCGAGACGAACGAGAAAAATCCTCTGCCAAATGTTTGCTTCAATGACTGTATATATGTATTCTTTCGTTTTCCTACCTATCCAGCACACGATGAAGCCAATGTGTAGGAATGTAGCATTTGCACTGCCACCTCGTATCCACGTTGATTCCACAGCTCTCTAATAAAGATACATGTATTCTAGTAGATTGTAAATCCTGTGCTTTTACCAAGCCCATGGTTTGAGTACCTAATCCTGTAGAACAGATCATGTTAATTCTGTGGTTTTGCTCGGTTTTGTAACTGCTCACCTGCCTACAACGCTACCTGAGCACATTGCTCACTATTTTACCCTGCGTATGCACACCAACAACCAACTGAAAACTTCCATTCTATCCCTTGTTTGTGGTTTAGCTAAAGAATTTCGATTCCTCAGAATAACTATATAACTACCCATGGACATTACATTGAATTGAGAATTTAGAATAATTGAATAGAATTGAACTGAATCGAAAACATGCAGAGGGAAGCAGAACAGGACAAAAACCTATCTGTAGCACAATGAAAGAGGAGACAAGAAAGGGATCATCTTGCTATTTTCCTTTGTTGCATTTCTACATATCACATCTTCTTGTGTCTTGCTGACGAGACGACGCACGGATGATATCAGCTACTGAAGAGTAGGCTTTCAGTTACAAAGGTATGCATTAGATATACAATTCATCCTCTTCTTCCAATTTGAGTAAGGTGTCTCATTTATCTCCCCACTAGCAGACAAGTAGATGTTTTTATTCCAACAATACTATCCTACAGAAATGTACATGAACTGTGCTCAAATACGCCCGTCTCCTATAATCCCCCTTGACTATTGTGTACATTCGAGAGCAGGTGAGTTTTTGTTCGAATTATATTAGAAGAATCGGAAGAATGCTTATTTTTTAAATTAAATGACACGCTAACATAATTCAGAAGCAGGGATTGACAAGAAGAAGGTGGTGTACTTACATTATGTACCCTTTTGAGTGTGCATCAGCAATTAAATTGTCTGTGCGTGGGTGAATGCTTTAAAATAGGGTTGGAGCAGAGAATTGGTTGTTTTACACACAAAGTACATCATGCTGGTAGTAAGTTTAGAATGTTTAAAATAGATACTGAGAATCATCTGTTCACAGAAGATGAAAGTGAATTCGAGTGGAGCTGAAAGATAAAGTTGGTCAAAGCGAGAGATCATTCACTGTCATTTCTTCACGCTTGAGATCTTAGAAGGTATTTAAACTGTTAGAATATTTACAAAGCTGCTTGAATTCGCATCGTTGCCTATCTGTATTGTACAATGGTTGGGAACATCGAGCAGACTCCACAAAGAACCTGTGAGCATTGCTCTTCTCTCTGCATAGAATTTGCACACAAGGCCAAATTATGCAGTTATACATATACTCGTGAACAAGCAGCCCAGAGTTGACTAGACTCTCGTGTAGTGTAATTGTGCACAGAGTCTGACAATAACTAGTGTGATACTCAAGTAATCATAATTAAATTCAACCACTTAAACTGAAAATTCATTTACCTAAAAACAATGGGATGTACAAAAAAATAGAATGATGATCTCCAGATGATGACGTGTTTTGATGTTTGCTTGTTGGATTCTGGATGGCTAAATGATTTGCAGTTTACGTACAATCAGACATTTGTTCCTTTTTGGCAGTAAATGTGTATATAAATGTTTTATGAGCTTGTACTTAGCCAACATAAACGAATGACAAAAGACCCCTCGACCATTGTGCCAACATTTCTTTCAGAACCATTTTTTCTATTTCTCATAAAATTTTCAGAGGCAACCTCATCGTGACGAATATTTAACTCCATTTAACAAATGGGTAGTATTTAAAAATACGAACAGAAATTCTAATAGAATTACTCAGAGAGTTTTGCTTTTGACTTTTATTTATATGACCAAATAATACATGTGATTCAAACATTATAACTAAATAAATGGGTTCTGCCCAGAATCCTTTGTTGAATTGAATCAAATGAAGAAACATCGTACAAAAGATGTTTTTGTCAGTTTGCAGTTGCACCACAGTATTTAGTGGTATTATGTTGAAGTCATTATTTGCGGTTAAATATTTAAACAAAGGAGAAAACATTAACTTGACCTTGGCTCTAGAATTATATTGTTGATATGATAGCCAAGTCAGCACTCTTCTCGATTCAACATTCCCATGTCATTTTGTCATCACTATTATTACTACAGTCGTACTTCGTGAACTGCATTCGAACTATAATACTACTAACTACCTAAATATTAAGCATTTTTATGGAAGCTAGACATTAGTCCTATTATGCACTTCCAGGTTTCTGAAAGGTCTCGACTTTTTAACACAACACGTCATTGTTAAATACTTTTGTCGTTCTCTTGCAACAGCACTTGCAGCAGAATTATAAATGATTAGCTTGGGCTTCCATTCCACTATACGAATATAATATTATCACAATCAAATGAATTATTGTTGCCTTCCATACAATGTACTACTGTACAATAAACTAGTCACAACTTTAATAGTGGTAGACAATGACAGGCCCATTGAAGTCGTAAACATTCCTTAGCCCTGTCAACAGTAGTTTCTGATCGTATCTTATCACAAATCAAAGATCCTGGCTCATAATCAGTCAAGTCGTCCCTTCGTATTTATATGTATAGATATACTGTCACCATTCATAGCCACGTTACGAGAAACAAGGGCAGTGCAGGGAATGTAGAAGCAACGAAGGTTAATGAATTGGTAAAATCATGATTTTAACAGTGAGAGTTGGCTCTGAGTAGCATTACGTCATGTAGCAGCTAATACATGAATGTGCATGTATAAGTATTAAAAAGCATCACTTTTATATTTATGGAAGAGCTTGCATAATTTATATGTACATTGTAAAAAGGTTGTGTAAAAGTTGTAACTGCAACCAGCTATGCCAGTAGTGCTTGTCTGTAATGGACAGTGTGACTATTATGCTTTGTAACATTACAAATCCATTAGCGGATGCAATTAATGAATTTTTCTTGTTCGTTGGACAAGCGACAATTGTACGCCAAGTAATTGTGTATGCATTATTATAGCACGAAGCGTGTAATAACAATATTTATGTTTTAGTAATCACAATACAATCAGTCGTTCGCTACTTACTATCAACAAATAGTAAATAATAAGCAGGAAAAATGATTTCTGTAGAATTTAAGAAAAAGTTCTGATTTTATCTTCTCTTGCTACATTGCGATGCGCATAGACGTGTCCAAGATAGGAGATAAATAATAACTTACATTAGGAAGGTATAGTAGGCAGACAAGACACGAAGTGACAGCAAAGCAGCCACGGAAACTATTTCATGAAAAGTTTAGTGCGTGCTATGATATGGGACTGACCAGCCGAGAGACAGACAGACTTCATACTGCTTAAACACGAAGAGACCACTGGGAAATCTGGAGAATTGGAGGTGCATTCCTAACGTGTGCACCGTGCACCTGATTGCTAGCAAGTACAGTGCAACAAAATACATATTTGATAGTAAGAGCAGAGATTCTTTATTGCCAAAGGTACGTGTATATCAGTACATCACTTTATTACTACATAGTGAGTGAAAAGTAAAGTACGGACAAAGTAAGAAGTGACAGATCATGATACGGTCATTACCGTGGTAAGACTTTCATTATCAATAATATTGCATTTCCTTTACATCGCACTACCTAGTACGCATGTACTTACAAATACATTATATACTTGTTTAGTACGCATGCAATTGCACGGAAAAATTTGCTCTGTGAATTATTTAGCTTGGATTTTTTTACATCATTTCAGTTCACTCGACGACTTAAGCCTGATAAATGGCAAAGCCCATAATACATTCGTTGAAAACCTATCTAGACTGTGCACATTCTGTGTCTATCGCTGTTTTCATGAAGGGATAAAGAAGTAATGCACATACCTCTGCAGATAATACCTACCTAGCACAGATGTGGGAATGGAGCAAAAGTTGTAGACGGGCATACCCATTAGATTGGTGAGTTAGTAAATTGGTAGTGAGGTTTCGTTCTAGGAGACCAGGGCAGGCCACTTCTCTACTTACCATATCCATAAGTCAAGCAGTGTCAAGAGTTCCGACATGGCCAAGTCATTTCAATTCCCTTGCCAAGTCACGAATCTTCAGTTTAGTCAGCAAATACAGCCAACAAACTGCTAAGTGTAGCTAAGTAACTGCGAGTCGGTGTAGGTGTACCGTGTATCACTCCTGAACAGTAAACTAATTCTAAACTTCATGGTTAATTCTAATTGTAACTCTTAAAGTTAACGCTGAAGGTAGAACTTTTTTACGGCTTTTCTTCAGGTACTCTGACTCTGGGTTTTCCATGTACTCCCCTGCGATTCCCTACTCCACTCCTCTAAAAGTTTTACATTCCAGAAGAGCACGATGCGAGGATGATTTTTATAAAAAGACCATCGGTAGGTGGAACGTACAATTCCAACATGACATTTGGATGACTCAATAAACGTGTCGATGTGGATAAACAATTGACAGTTTTGTCATGATCAGTTACATTAGGGACATACAAGGATTGCTGGCAAAGAATATGATTTAAAGTGGAGGAAGATGATTTACAAATCTAGATATACACATATTGTGGTCACGGTTTACAGACTTTTAAGGAAATTACAATGAATTTTTCATATGAATGAAATCAGGAAATGTCAATATTCTGAGCACCCGGCCGGCATTCGAGACTTCAAGTATG
>JABASC010001716.1:0-21397 GCA_019776185.1 Plutomurus gul | reverse complement strand
TTAAGTACTACAAAAGTACCATGTTTTCCTATATATTCATGAAGTTTACAAGTGAAGTGGGTCTTCCACACGTATACTGGTAGCTTTAGGTATAAATGTTACGTACAACGTACTGCTGGAACTAGTATCAATGTTTTCTAGATTTATATTGAACCTACGCACATACTCACTATCTTCACACTTATTATTATTACTTAACTAGTTACCGTTATAACTTCGTGTTAAATGCATAAAAGATTCAACACATCAACAGCCAATAACTACATTTGAGGGCTGACATGGTACTCATGGCTTTGTGCAAAGCAAGTTGTTAATTTTGGTCTTAAATCATAGCGAGCGTGTAAAAAATAATAAGCACAGATAGATAGTAGTAGTGTGATCGCTTTAAGTAGCCGTGTATTACTTTTTTTTGCGCAGAACAGCACTAGTACAATGTTGCCCCCCTGTTGAAATTAATGAAGGTTTGGGATTTGAAAGGCAGATGCACATTGTAAAAAGTATGTACGCATGTAAGAAGACGTGTGTACAGTTTGTACATAGTGAAGAAAAATACAGTGATGACAGTTTCTGATGTACAGCATATTTCAGTCTAATGAGATGCAGTACTATAGATAAGAATTCCATGAAAATATCCTGCTTAGATTTACAGTCAAATGAAGCTATATAAGATCTAATCATCTGTGTTTTTGCTCGTCTAAAGACATCAACTCAGGGCTCAAGTCTGCGTGGAAGAGAAGCTTTATTGTGGTGGTTATTTAGATTTATGGTGTTGATGTAGTGGCGCAATGTCTCCTAATAATCTACCCTTCCCAATCTGAAGTGTAACAATACGAAAGGAGTCAACGCAGGTTTACAGGAAATGATACAGGGAATGTTTCCGTAGTTGAAGGGAGTGAGCACTAAGATATATTTATCGAAAAAAATCAGTGAGAGTATTTTTTCTTGCTGCATTACCAGAAAACAGTAGCGGAAATTTCTATGAGATCTGACTGGACGAATTTGTAGATTGTTTTTTTATCAGCACCGAAAAACACTACGCATTATTTACCTTTCTGTTTGATTGAATCGGAAAAACACTGGGAGAATCGCATCAAATATTAAATGAACATAATATGGAATGAAAGTATAGTACAGTAGTGTGCTTTAGTAGCACTGCAGTGGTAAACTCACTTCTACGCTACAGTACAAATACAATAGAACAGGCTGGCATTAAGTGTGACTGACGTTGTTTCTGTAATGTCCACTGTCATATTGCAGTTTGTGTGAAAGAATGCGAATGAATTCTTAAAAATCGATTCTTTACGGCTTACTCGCCTCTCTCAGCGTTCATACGGAATTTATACGACGACCAGCTCAATCGATAAGTAAAGCAAATGGCCCAAGTAAATAGGACAGAGAGGAATTCACCGTAGTACACTGACTAGTGTACTATATATTATAGGCCTAGCAACTAATACATTCTATACACATATGCATACATAGATCCACTTTGAATACGGGCAAATTGAAAATTTCGAAATTTCAAAATTGAAGACTCACCTCAGACAATTCGTGATGCATCTTTAGTACTTCCGTCAAAGACTGAGCATTGGCCACCAGAGGAACCAACGACAAGTACGTTAGTAATAGTAGGAATATCGATCCACTCCACCACATTTTGTCAACAACTTGAACTATTCTTGACTATGGTTTTCTTCCTTGTTTTACTCGTATCTGGTGTAGGCTTGGGTTAACTTGACGAAGGTTGGATGATTGTAGCACTAAAGCGGGCCACCCTACACCAGTGGAAGACTTCTAAGTAGTATTCGCAGTAAGTACGTATTATGCTTTCGAACTTTCTTCTTTTTCTTCTTTTAAGAGTACTACTAGTACTTCTGGCATACGGAGTAACTGTGTATGTATTTTTTCCGGACCCGTGCGTTCTCTGAACGTGGATGCCCTAAAGTCACACACGAGGACACAAAAACTGTACCCAAAAGTAGATTTACTCACGCAGCTTACTCAAGTTAAGCTGAAAAAGAGTGAAACCGAGTCCAGGTTGCTTAACCTGCCACACAGTAGGACACAGTCTTTTTTTATTATTCCTCTCTTGGTTTCTGCAGTAATCCAACACTAGTTTACTTTAACGGAGAGTCGGTTGACGGAAGAAGGTCGCTCCGATGTGGAATATAATGAAAGTCGGGGTTGTAGTAGTTTGTATGTCTCTCTCGGTGTCCTGTCCCACTCTGCCAATAACCAAATCAAATAGAGCTTTCAACAAATATTGATTGAACAATGGACCTAATGATACGACAGTAGTGCACCGCCATAATATGTACCGTACGCGCTATAACATATGCTTCGGTTAACAACGAGAAATTTACAATTGCAATCTACTATTATTATTTGTGTACCTATGTATACGGCCTTTCTAAACAGTTCTAGTAAGTACATATCTTGCTTCTCACATTTCTTTCCCGTCCGAATGTGTACTGGCTGTGACTGTTCTTTCACTTTACTTTTCTTTCTATTAGTCAATTCTGAATATTCCAACTTTGCCAGAATACGACGATGTTATAATCTATGCAGCAGAAATCTACTACACTGTCCCACTATGAAACTGATATGCCTTAAAAGCAGTTTTACGACTATACTATTGATTGTTCGGCTAGCAGTCACCTTCAATATCTACTTAATTATTTACGTGCCTTACACATAATCATTTGTCACTCGTAGAAATACAAGCCAATCCTGCCTTTACAATTCTAATTAAAATGTGATCGTGTCAGTAAATGTAGAAACTGCCGGTACATTAGGTAGGTACAGTCACATTTGTACATCAACGGATATGCAATAACTTGCTATAAAAGAAACTCCTACTTTCATTAGTAATTTTTTCTTGTATTCTCACTGTGAGATCCAAAAGAATGGAATTGAATCCCAGNCACTGTGAGATCCAAAAGAATGGAATTGAATCCCAGCCAGAAGAAACTAAAGCAATGGATTACTGTTTGTCCAACTTCGCGTGCAAATTGCTATCATAAGATTCATATGATTTTCCACGTTCCTACGTCTTCGATTACATATCTCTCCATTCTAGCGAGTAAACTTTTTCCCTTTCTTTTCCACGTATGACGATGGGAACGGGAACAATGTAGTAGGTATATTAAGTTACAATTTATTGGAACGCATGATATATTCTATGTAGTAAGGCGCGTGCTATATTATATTACCATGGATTTTAATGTCAGAGATTTTTATGTCATTTTCTGCCCGTTGGGTTTGCTCACATTTTAGCGACTTCACCATCACAGATAAATAAATCAATAAATATGAGAAGACTCGCTCCCAGCGACCTTACCAAATGAAACAATTAAGAAAATATGGCCTCTGTGTACGTACATGTAAGATGTTTAAGAAAGTGTGCATGACTTTTAGCCTGAAATCCCCTTTTGGTGGTGCGGATGATAATTGGGTGAGTGTCTTGATGGGAAAAATGATCTGATTTTGTGTGAAGGAGAAAAACAAAAGGTTAGTGTATATCGTTCAAAGGATGCCTTTGGTTACTTTCAGAGAGTAATATAATTAAAGGTGTGGATCATGTTTCTTCTCCATACTCTGTACTGGTATGTGTTCGTTCAACTACCTTTTATTTTACTCCAGCCAGGCTGTTAGTTAGACAAGAAATCTCTGACATTAAAGTGGTGGTTGTATTCGATCTATCTTGGTGGAGCTAAGGTTTCTTTTGTGACAGAGACGATCAAAATAGTAGTAGGAAACTAGAAACCAGGCCAGTTTGGGCATCGAGGCAGTCGATGTAATTGTTGAAGGTTTACCTTCCCTTTCCACATATAAATTATACAGGTTCTAGTACGGAGAGTAGTCTTCTGTCAGATCTGACTTGACTTTGATTTCAGTGAGTTCAATTCACATCTGACTGTATCGGACTGTATATAATATATTGGTAGTATTACTAGAAAAATCACAATTTAATTACCACTGTAATTTTGACAGTGCTGTTGGCAATGCAGTGTGAGTTTGCAGATCCGTGCCGTACGACTATTGCAGCCTGGTTTCAGTGGAGTCTACTACAGTGTAGATAACTCAATTGAACTCTGCAGGTAATTCTCTAGACCAAACCGAATGCAATATGCATGTAACTTCACCACAACCTTTGCAGACAGGAGCCACACAATTGTAGATTTGTAGTTAACGTTACTATTTTTCTCTGGCCACCACAAACAACTTTTCCCATTTAATTCACTCCACTTTTTCCATATGTAATTCCAACGGACAACCGCAGTCAACTGTTAGCTTAACTTTTTTGGTGTATAATAAGTAAATTTGGAGAATTTTTATGTTTGCCTTTGGACGATGATTGCAATTTGACTTGTCTCCGAACCATTGGCTGTGCCGGGAGAAACTGAGAGAAACGTCAACAGTTCCTAAAAACGACTAGGATAGGGCGGACGGTGCTATGCGTGTACAAAGAGTGAGTTCGAAACAGCACTGGTTCCTTATGTAGGTGAGGTGAGACAATCGCGATTCGCAATGCAATGCTACTAATGCAAAAACTTGGTGTGGTAAGGATCTTCGTTTCGATTGCAATGCTGATGATACACTGTCAACAGTTCTTTTTGTGGCAGAAGGATGAGATGGTAGGTGGGTTTTGTTGAATCGTATGGTTCTATAGCAGACAGGGGATAGTTACGAACTGATGCTCGTCCTTACAAGGATAATAGTGTGTGCTTTTAGTGCTAAACAGAGAAAATCTATGTGTTTACACGATTTTATCTTAATTTTTAAGACGAAATTGTGAAATCGACATGACAAGCAGGAAATCGAAATTATTCGTATAGAATAGAATATTATTTGCAATACGGACAAAAGGAAATGGTTCTATTTACTCAGGCATATATAGCTAAGGTTGAATGGCAGTGGAGGAACTGGTAGTTAAGATTTGTTTGTGGATGGAAATATGTAGGAATTGACGGTGACCAACTAGCAGTTGCCGTTAGGGTTGCCAACACGATACTGAACTGAGCTTAAGGTACGGACTCGTTTACGGCCACAGCAACTCCAATCCAGTTGACTTGACTGTGACTACAATCAGGAGGCATATAGAGATACAAAGTGACGGACGGACAAGCGAAGGAGCTGCAAGGCATAAAAGGCAAGGCATTACACAAGTATACGCTTTAGTACACTATCATGTAGACGAACGTAGTATTACTGTGTTCGGTTGGTTTTTGCTCCTTTGCTTGCCAGCTTGCTTGGCTGTGTGTGAGTGGAAATTCTGACTCGAGCGAGCGGGGCCGTGTGTTCGTAGATTATACTTCGAGTACTCCGTTGCATTTACTACTCACTTGTAGTCAGCTCCGAGAGTTTTGCACTAGTATAGATACTTCATGTATTCATGCTGCGCGAGCCGAGCCAGACACCTTTCATACAGTCGGTGAAGCAAATTTTCGCTCTTGAACAGGTGGAGGTGAGACTGATTTAGTGAAGCTTTAATCGAATCGATTCAGGATTTCGGTTGATGTTCCACTGCATCGAACCAACTTTTAAGATCGTCTCCCTGTAAATTATACAGATATTGTATACTGTACTTTAGAATTGATGCGGCTTTCGGGTTAATTCTTGAGTTTCGACCCCATCTAGTCGGTTGTACACTGACAATAAATTCGGGAATAAGTTTCACAACTTTCCAGTTGCAGTAAATGAATTAATCAGAATATGAATGAGTATCCCATCATCGATCAGTGTAACTTTCGGCAACCCCATACTGCTGATTATTTTCTTTCCCTCATGTATAATGTAAAGCTAAAAACAAAGTACTAAGATTTTATAAATATTTAGGGTTCAATTTGTCTCAATGGGTATTCAGACAGCCACCCTCGGCTGTGAAATTCTTGGCTTAAAAAACATAACTTTTATAGCATAATGCATTTTTAACGAGTCACGTCATTTTGATTTAGGAAATATATAGATTATCTCCGTAGAAAATTTAATGCTACTAAACTGAGACTTTCATATTATTATACCCAAGCTAAGGCGGGTGGACGGCGGACGGTCACTTGGTTTTGGTATTTATTAGTAAGGTAGTCCAGTCCCGAGCTCACAATACAATCACAATTTCATGAATATCTGTTTGAGACTTACCCTGCACACTGAATGGGACTATATTTGTCCATTTAAAAAAATCTGTGCAGGTAATTCCAAATTGAATCAACCCAAAACCGAATCATAACAACGGTTCATCTGCCTACCTATTTTGGGTATACCGGCAATTTTTATTATATTTTATTACTCCGCTCTCCGCTGATACATTTTTGTGCTTTTTATACTGGTATCAATTCTCACAAACTAAAACCTGCTACATCAAGATAGAAATATCAGGAACCGCATAAGATGTTGCAATCACCTCTCTTTCGTCGTCGTATTGTTCCTAATTACCTCTAAGGTCCACGTGCCTTGGTTGCAATTGCAATTCTAAATTTCATCTTGTGTGTCCAGCCTAATATTAAAAATGGAGTGTACTATATGTATAGTTAAGTCAGTAACAAATTACGGAAGTTGCTCTGCGCATTTGAAACACAATTTTGAAATTTCAAAATCTATATCAGAGTAATAATACAAAATCCTACCTCAGTATGAGCTTACGCAATTTGCTTACTTATGATTTAGTCAAACCTGGTCATTATATCCGAAATATTATATCAAAAAGCTAACTTTTTTATTTTTTTGAGCTATGAACTCATTGAGTTTAAATTAAAAAATCCCGTCGAGATATCGCTTAAGGGGTATTCATTATGTACATATGCAGGATGGTGTGTTCTAAATAAAATCTGCCCCTATCGTTAAATGCGTGAGACCCCAATGCATAAATATGACATCGTTTGCTGGAATAGCAATGTTGTTACAGTCCAGCCATTAATTAAAAATACAATCAAATTACAGAGAATAGATAATTTAAGCACATCAAATTTAATAATGCAATGACTACGTTTGTGTGATTGCATGGGAACGGAAGGGTAAAGAAAAACAAAAGCTAGCAGCGTATGGAGACATACGAATTTCAAATGTGTAGTAAACTTTTGCCACTACTGGTAGCTGCAAGTATTCGCAACGCTGTCGTGTACAGCTTGCAAAACCAGATAGGAAACAATGGACGAGAACACAGAGTGCAGAGGAAGAGTAGGATAGAATACATCGTGTAGTGGGGTTCAGAAGCTCACGAGAAAGAAGCTGCACAATGACTGCGACTGTACGTAGTCTACTATACTTAATTCTGCAACAAAAAAGAGGCTCTGGGAAAGCGAAGGAGCGAAATCCTTCGTCGAGCTTAAAAACTAACAATAAGTAAGTGCAGAAACAAACCAGCATTTCCTTATATAAACAAATTGTTACCTCTTGCATTGCGCCAGGACTAGGTCTGGATGACTATACTAAGCATGTGATGTGTATAAAAACTATAAAAGTTGTATACAGAAAACAAAAGCGAATCTAACGAAAAGCAGTTTTGGAAATCCACCCTGTTTGGTTGTAGAGGGTGGTTGTAGTTTTGTGGTATCATTGGTAGAGCAAAAAACTTTGGGATTGTATCATAACATTGCATAGTACTGCTGTGCGTAAGTTCCTATTTAACGATTCTCTATCTTATACCATTACCAGCACGTAACACGAGAACTGTACGACACAACCGACTTGTACTATACGTTTAGTGTGCAAGTTCGTTTGCTTGAGAAGGAAAAGATCTCTTTAATGTTGCATTCTCTACGCATCATTTGGGCAGAATGGTGCCTCGGGAAGATGCGTGAATTATATTATTGTACTATTTGCTCTTTATGCTACCGGAGAACTTTTACAAACATGTTGAGTCCAGCAGTGCTCTGCAAAATACAAAGACCATTTCAGTTTTTCGATAACAGTTAAACACATAGGGGGACAAATGAGAAAAAGTATCATTCCCTATCAGCAAAGCTTTGCCCCCAATGTAGGAAATTTATGTCGGCATTAACATCACTGTACAGCTTTTTCCGCACTTGCCCCAGCGTCTTGAAGTTAAGCTTCAGGAAGCTCAAGTGACTTCATCTTATAATTGTGAAATTGTTTGGACGGAATTCTTGTCTGGGGTAATAGCATCTATCTAACAATAAATTACGAAAGGAGGTCTGTACTGTTGAAACCAGTGGTACTTCTAATGTACTTTTGAACCTTACCAGCGCTAAAAACGTTCCATGGGCCGCCCAAGAACTCCCCTCGTCCCTCAAAGCACCCCCATCTCAGCACTCAACCAGAATAGTTTATGATAACACCAGTCACTTTGAAAAATTCCTAATTTAGTGGAAACAAAAGAAATACAAACAAAACATCGGCTATGGAATAACCTAATTTAAAGCTAGCAACATATTACATATTATACAACTGGCCCTATGCATTAGAATGCAAAATTGGTATTTCAAGTTGGGACAAAAGCCAAATATATTTCATTATAAAAAGCATTACCAAAGTGTAAGAGTTGTATGTGAACACAATATCGTCTTTAAACAACCAAACCTTTTAAAGTGTAGTACCAATGGAAATGTTGATTAATGAACAGTAATCCATATTTTCAAAAATGAATTTTCATTATCTCAAAATCAAGTCTAATGGCAATTGGCAGGCTGGTCTTGATTTACAATGAAAATTTGTTTAGTTAAAAGTATATTTTAAATTAAAAGTTTTACAATGGGTTATAGTATTTTTTTTTAAAATTGACGTGAAATCCGTTCCCCACTGACTTCACGACGGAAATTGACAATTCTACTATGTCCTTTTGCTCCATCAGTCCTAGTCCTAAAGCACACTCCGGGTCGGGCACCCTGGAACTTGGGGACGCCTATCTGAATATCTGCCTGTCTTAGGCATTATAAATTGAAAATTATATGCATTGACAACAGACAAAAAGACAAAAAATAAAATTTATTAAACAAACCACGTTTAGAATACCTTTTAAAAGTGTGACAACAAAATATGATACATCTGTGTACGCCGCTAACTGACAAACATGTTACACCTAGTAATAAGCAAAGAGGAACGCAAACCCTTTGACTATCAATCATTCTCCAATATACTAATCACCAATTCCGAGGTTGGCGTAGCCTTAATTTACTCATAAGTTATTTACCAAGTAAAATTTAGAAAAATTAAAACAATAAAATCAAAATAATTATGATCCAAATGATTATAAATGGTATATTGTACAGTACCCAGTAAACCATTTGAAGAGACATCATGTGCGTGCCTAAGCACATGTTGAAGTATAAAGAGGAAAGAAAACTCGGATAGGGGTTGATTCTGGGACAACCGAAATACCACTACCTAGTTAATAATGCATGGCAATATCGTATCGGTATTATCAAGTATTTGTTGCGTGATATCTTTTATTATATGGTTGTTAACGTTTTGTTTAGAAATTTAGTAATCTTTAATCCTGCCCTCCTTGACTTGATTTTGTCTTCCTCCGTTCCTAACAAATCTTCATTTTATGCTGATTTGCCTCATCGCGAAACTCACTCTGGAGTCAGTAAATGGTTGCGTGTTTACTAATCATACATTTCCTTCATCAAAATGTTAACTTCTCTTACATGTTATGATACACTCTCATTATCAGACTGCCGAGATTCTCAGTTATACGATTGCAGTGCAATTGCCGAGGGTCATTAGTCTTTAAGAGTCGTCAGTAAGCAAGTACAATATAATTACAATTATTCAAACTTGGAATTGAATGGATTTTCTATATTTTTTAATAATGTTAAAACAAACGGTGCCTAGCACTTTTTCATTCGTTGAAATGTCGTATCAAGAGTCAAGGGATAAAATTTATTCAAAAACACTCTTAAAATAGCAACAAATTTAACAGAATTCATTTTCAGACACGCAAAACCTAAAATAGGCAGAAATTGTGGTTTATCAATAGTTTACAACAGAATAGTAATATGATTACCAACATTATACTGTAAGTTACAGAGCACTCAATGGTGTTATACGTATGTACACATACACATATTGTTAAGTTGGAAAATGTTGCTAAATGAAAGAATTATGAGTAACTAAACGACTAATGACACTTATTCACACATGTCATGTTTACCAGAAAACCCATCGGACCTCAACATATTTTTGCATCTAATGAAATGGTCACGACTCACGTTCTTTCAGAGATTACAAAGTATGAAAGCAGTTGCACTTTGCACCAGAACTACCCAAAGCCAAATCGTAAACATACATACTAGGTAAATAAATAAATCCTCTTTAATTAGAATATGACACGTTTTACAAAAATCCATGCTTAAAACCGGATGATATGACGTGCTGGTGCTGCACAAAGTATCATGCTACCAAATATATTACTGTACATGCTAATACCCAATGCAAGTGCTCACACTCACAATAGAAGGGCCTGTGGGGATGTTTGTCATCAACTGCTTCATCCTCCACACAGATGCATCCCATCAACTAGTGCTTCCCTAAAAATTTCTCAATTATCCAACAAAAGCCAAAATATAAGCCATTTCCCTCGAACACAAAACTGGAATCAATTACATTAGCCTGACATCACCTTATATAGCTTGAACAGAGAGCCTTTCTACAGAATAAGGTTTATTCGAAATGTAAAAGCAGTGAGTGCAACATGCAAGAATTCATAAATGCAAGAGCGCAAAGGTGTTTAAATGGAACTGGATATTATATCTAAATGCACATGGACATTGGACATGACATGGATTCCCTTCATGCATCACATTCATTCCATTGAATCCGCGCGAACAAAGGGCAACCTTTTATGTACACAGACAGAGGAAATATTGGTGATAATAATATAATATTATGTACGTACGATAAGTCGCTACTTTGTGTCTATTTTCATTCTCTTCTCAATTTACTAATAGGGGGATTGACTCATTTCAGATGTGCCAGTAGCTACTGCACTGCACAGCAGTAGCATAAGTTTTACGAGAACGACAGAAGAGGGACGCTATAAGATGATATTTGTCACCGTCAGCAAAATCCAACTTCAGTCGACTCCGCATCCATCACTATCTCTATATAAACACCGATGGAGAGAATAAAAGAAGCCTTTCTGTCCTGTTGATTTTTACATTACTTCTTATAATACACACGTACGTAATGCTCTCACTCAGAAGTCAGAAGTTTCGTACGTAACAACACTCCCAGCTTTATCTTGTTCTACCTTTGCTCTTATTAGTAACACACAAGGGGAGAATCTTCCTGCACACAGGCAGTTGATATTTGCATCGCATCACACTTTCCTTTCTTCCCTTTCTAATGAAATGCAACATCTACTCGTAAAACTGCTTCATAACCAGCTAAGTATTTTTACGTGTGCATTCATTCAGTGTATATAGAATGTACTAAGTAAGTAAGTGAATGTATAGGTGCATTAGGGAGGCATCCTGAATAAATGTTAGGTGTTATATTAGTTCACGGAGTACCTTTCTTTACAACGTAAATAAAAGATACGCAAGTACTGAGCACTCACGTCGTCACATCTATTTACTTACATCTACCAGATCTTCAATGTGCAACAGCATTATGCAAGCCTAGTGCTTTGTATGTAAGTCCTCATTGTGCGTTCATTTAATCCACCGTTTTATGACCATACTGCAGCCACTCACACACGAACGCACAAATAGTACTACCCAGCTTTCCCTACACAAAACACACAGCGTCATAAACAAATAGAAGAAGCTTTCATCTCTTATATATATGCTCGCATTTTAGTGCGTGCATCTCAACTTACACATGAATGTGTGTACAACTCCTCTCTGGTTCCCTCTCTGCGAATTCTAATTCCAGTCAACTGGTTCTATTCGGATCTTATCTCCGAATACATGTATATCGGATTTTATTTTATTACGCAACGCATCACCGGGAAACAACTCTAAGAAAAGACTGAAATGGCATTGAAATGCATTGCAACGGAGCACATCGTTCTTTGCATTAAATCATGAGAGATACAGAAAATACAGATAGGACACGATACGCTACACTAAACTAAATACATACAATACGATGATAGGGAATTGAGCCCTCACACTGGTATATCCTTACTGTTGATGCATTTAGTTCGTTGGATGAATACAAGGATATGAACTTTATAGTGTACGCATTAAAATGCGTATGCGTGTATATATGTATGTATACAAAGTGCATAAGGTACCCTTTGGAAGTGCATAAACATTGTTAGCCCTAATACGGGGCCAGAACCATTATGACCGTGGATATAGGTTCTTTTATTACATAATCAGTAATGAGGGAAAGGAAGACACCATATAGGGTTGCCAGGTTGCCTCTTTGTCCAATTTCACGAAATCTGGAAGAAACTCTCAATTCTCGCTGTGGAAAAATCATTATTACAAGAATATTATAATACTGCATTTAATAGCTTCGTACATTTCTAATATAATGAAATAAAATAGCCAGATTTAGTAAAATTAAATTGTAGGTACACAAATTTATATTGATAAACTATATTAATTTTAAATGATAAATACAAAGTGCATCCACATTAGTAAGGATAATAAAGCGAACGTGTGTATACAATATTCGTACGTAAATATTCGTATTAACCCTGACATTGATTGTGAATAAAGGTGATAAGACTATTAGATGGGCTGTATTCGAGGTAATTCCTTTGAGCTTAGTGCTTTGTGGTTTGGTAAAGATCAGAGAATCGAGTGAGCAAACAGAAGAGTTGACTTTCTGACTTGAGTCATTGGAATGAGTAAGTGTTAGTAGCCGTTCGTATTCGAACCCTAATAAGAAATAGAGAGAGAGAGAGGAATCTGGAGAAGAGAAAAGTCTACATGGAAGTGCACGGAGCAATAGTTTGATAGATAGACGAAGATGAGATGACAATGTCCCCTCTCCAAATTTTATTTTACTGCCTTTAGTCTATGGCCTGTATGCCTTGTCTTGCTTAATATTAGCCCTGAAGAGCAAACAGAACAACACTTTTAGCTCCACAGAGATACGTATCGAGTTGAGTTGTGTGAGTGAAGCCAAGTAAGCACTGTAGGATGCTGGCTGACTGGCGCTATCCTACTACCACTCTCCTGTCGTCCATGTATGAAGCATTCTCCTCGGCAAAAGCGAGGGGGGAAATGTTTAGTGTGTTCTTACGCTCTGCTTTATTGAGATATGTATGTAGTTACGCGATTCGAAATTCGCTTTCTTTGTGATATAGCATAAATATCTCTGGTATAAGTACCTATACATATCTTATTGTATAACACAGTCTTCGCTGGCTAGTCCTGCTACACAAGTCTTTGGTTTTGCCTTGGCATCAGCTCTCTTGTCATGTGGTGTTGTGTTGTGTTGCATTGTAGTTTGAATGTTACTAGAAGTTGAATTTGAGTTGGTGCCTTCATGCGTAAAGTTACGGAAGGAAAGAGCAGTGCTGAGCTAAACGCACACACACACACCATCATGTCTAGTGGTACACGCACAATGGGAAGACTAAGTAAAGGACGCGACGTCGAGGCGGATTGTGAGAAATGCAGATACAGTGGTTGTGAGTTGGGACGAGACGGGTAGAATAGACTTGTTTAGGTTGAAAACGTCTACGACTACCCCCACTGCTCTGCACGGCTTGACTACTACTTCCACAATACTGTACAATAGAACAAAACTATAAGAATTGCCACTTTCATATGCACAGAATGTATGTATTTAGAATAAAATCGTTTATACATTTTACAGCATCATCTAAAGGCACTGTACAACTACGTGTATGGGAAAGAAATAATGGGGAGCGATCAATATTGCATTGTACACTATTATGCAACATTACGGATACGGATACTATGGCAGAGTTTATGCAGGCACTGACAATGAGCGACTAACTGAACTGACGAAAGTATCGTGTTCACAATTTTTCCTCCAAAATGCATCTCTGCTGACATCCGAAACTGAATGGTTGTTTGCAGGTCTCCGAACGAGAAGTACGTTTAGCGACGTTTTGACCCCCGCAAGACCCAACTTCCAGGATGCGTATGGTGTGAGCGCCCTTGTCCTTTGCTGTGGTGTGATGATAAATTATTTGACTTTTTGAGCTGTGAATTTACGGAATGGTTGAAATCCACTGCCCTGGAGGGTGAGATTTGACTGAACGTCCTATGTGCAGACTCTCTGTTGGTGGTGTATTTATATAAATGTATCTGCAAGCACCGGGTAAATCCAGCATGGCTCTTTAATATAGGGCTTGCATTGAGCGTACGCATTGATTTCAATTCCTCCTGGGATCTGCTTGTTACGTATGCTAAAGGGTAAATGTTTGCCGGTGTTAAATCGTTTATTTGGGACGCATTGACTTTGTTTTCGGGCTGCGTACGTTGCTTCTAGTCAAAGAGGCTGGCGGGGTGAAAGTCACTCAAAGGCAATCCTGAACTTTCTTTTTAGTAAAAATAGATTTTTTGGGCAAACCTGTGGAGTTCAGTGGTACTACACTTTTGCATTATCCATATACTCTTTCGGTTCCTTGTGCTTCAGCAATTTTAATGCATTTTTTTTTGGTAGTGGTTATTTGTGTACGATTGTCAATCGATACTAGCATATTAAAGTGACTAGTGAATTCTAAATATAAATTCTAATTCTACGCATCGTAAGTACGAAGGTAATTATTCAGGTAAATGGACACAGTCTGCCCATATTACTAATATTAAAGTGACTAGTGAATTCTAAATATAAATTCTAATTCTACGCATCGTAAGTACGAAGGTAATTATTCAGGTAAATGGACACGGTCTGTCCATATAACATCTCAATTAGGTATGATCATGATCGGTCGCACATTGAGAATTCAATGTGAAAACTCTAGATTTCAACTAGATTCTACACTTCATGTGAAAACAAACCCTATTGAAGCTGACGACTGACTTCCAACATTAGTGATGAATGATTGATGACAGCTAGTCAAATCTTTTATCTTCTCCATGTTCATCGATAAGCGCTTAATACAGATATATACATCTGTGTATTCCACAGTATCATACATATTGTATTACATGATGCCTATTATATTAACAGAGCTATAACTAATCCTAAGCCACGGTATCAAATGACAGACACCGCTTTTAACTTCTAGTACATTAACATCCATGAATCACACACTTCACGGCAAACAAGGGTGCCTTTTTTATTTTTTGAACAAATTCAGGACTCTCAGTTTCACTTTTACAATTCCTTGTATTCCACTCAAATCTGTCACCATCTATGTAGGCTTGTATTTATATGTTCTGTGTGCTTGTATAACTATTTATTGAGAATATCAATTTACACCGTGACGACCACTCGAATTTGCTGCCAACTGATGTACAGCGTTATTGCAATTTATGCAGTCTGAGGACAGGTCCAATCATTTGGGCTACGGAAAAACCCAAACACAAATAAAGACGTAAGCCATACGTACGTAACGATGCTATGAAGAGGATATATGTATTGTCTTTGAAATAAAGTAAGTTAATTACGCTACAATTCAATTTTAAGCATACAATTCAAACAATTCATTGATTTCTTTTTCGTCAACACATTATCTACTATGTATACTAAACTTGGCTTGTATTGCCTTCCAGTTTTTCTTCAGTGCCTTCTTCCATTGGTTTTTCTGCCACATATCTTTCTTTTGTAAATTCATACAAACACTAAAACTATAGGCATTCTGAACAAACGTAGTCTGCACGGAAAGCATTCAAAGAAAAATCACAAAATGTTTGTCACAGTATTTTACAAATATATGAACTTATTTTTACATGATAAAAACTCAAATTTCACCGACACTTGTCGGAATTTATACGAAACATGCGTTTGCATGTGCAATTTTCATCTACATACATGTATAAACAGGACATTCACATTTCATTTCAGTTGCAATTCATAAATCTTGCAGTCATACCAGTTACAAACAATATTATGTACTTTCATTTAGGTTTTATACATGTACCATGTATTAACAAGATAAATCCAGTTGAAAACTGGATTTAGGGGCCATTTTCTGACCTGTACAAATAATGAATCTTAGTTACTGTGATTCGGTTCAAAGAATTATTATCAGCAGCTTGTAGAAAAGAACATAATATTAATACTAGTGGTTGAATTATATGACAGAGATAACGTACCTGATTACTTGCCAAGTACCAGTACTAAAACGCGTACACTTGACTTGTAAGTTACTAATTACAATTAAGTCGTATTTGTCAGTTTGTAGCAAAATACAACTATAATTTTTATACTACAGAATAATCATTTTTCATAACCTTTATTATTACAACTCCTACAATAGAATAGAATATTTTACAGGTAGCTTTTTACACTTTACACAATTGGTCTTCTTCAGCTCAATGTGCAATAGATTTGGCAGCGGAGTACACTAAACCACATAGCTTTATGAGTATGCTGTTAAAAGCGTATAGTAATGAATTCTAGTAATAACATAATCATACAATAATACAAGCTTTAATCAGAAAGAGAGAGAGTAGAAGGGCAGCGACTCTACATTACCAGAATTATTTCGTAAAATCTAATTGTAAGTTAGTAGGTAATATAAGAAGCAACAGTTCCTTAAAACATTGAATCATGAACCATAACAAATCGAAAACCATATTTGTGTAAAACAGACGGATTTTCAATCAACACCATTTTCCTGAAATTTCAAAAATGACCATGAGTACACAAAATTATGTTATAATTTTTTTAGTCTAATATAATTTGGATTACGTTTTTAGAGTCAGAAGACGAGGCTTCGTCTTCACAGTTAGCACAAAACCAAGAATATCCCCGCCTTTTTGGTGAATATTTAAGTGGCGGATCGAGACACATGAAGTGAAAATCTGATCGACATTTGTCACACCTAATCACAATTTAAGAACGAATTAAATAATTTACTATAATAGTAGTACTATTGCACCGGACAATTCAATAAATCTTAATAATTTTAATTAACACTTACATAACCAAGTTTTTTCTTACATCTGGCTTTCCACAGGTATCACATTTGCTTTCCACTGATGCAGATGGTGAAATAATCGAATTGAGTGCTCCGGCAGGTGAGTATGATCTAGAGGGATCTGGTACATCGACGTTATAGTGTAACTGTATCTGATTTTGAGATTGAGGACTCCAAGTAGTAGATGTTGTAGTTGTCAATAAAGATACCGCGTCTCGTTCTATTATATCTCTACTAGTGAACTTAGCATTTTTGTTTACATCCACTACGGGAACATAGCTCGGATCGATAGAACTTGAATTCGGTTGAGGATTATATCCTGTATTTACACTGAGAGGACCAGGGGCATAATTGACATAAGAATTGCAATTGACGGATACACTATGTGATTTGAGTCCCAAATGATTCTCGATTTTGACTTGGGTTGGATGCTGTAAAAACATTGAAGATTAGTTCACAAATACAAAAAATACAGTCCTTGAATAACCAATTTCAAACATTAAATCCTTACCATTAATTTGAGATCAATAGTACAATCATTGACAGATGCTTTGTTTTTGTTACTGCTAAGATTGGTTCGAAATTCACATGAACCATTTGAATTTGCGACAGTAGCATTTTCTACGGATAATCGTGTATGTGCTGAAGGAAGACGCCGTCTTTTCTTTAATGGCACAGATTTTTGATCTGTTGTCAGTACCGTTTGCTCTACAGTCGAGACAGGGTTTGATTTTCGTTTTTTCGCAGTCGTCAGGGGTTTACTCTTGCTGTTAGTTTGGTTAGGACCCAACGGAGTTGCATTTGCGTACGCATTTTCAAAAGCTATAGCATTAACAAGAACTTCCACCGATGATTTTTTACTATTTAAACTTTCAGGGGTTGAACATTCTTTCTTTAATGCTGCAAGAGTACGCTTATCCTTAACTTTTGGAGCACGATAATTTACTGACTTTTCCTGCTTTGCAATCACTGATTCTTCTTTTGAATTTTCGACTTCGTGTTTAATTTTCTTAGTGTTCTTCTGCTTTGACGCTTTGCTAACGTCGTCTAGAGGAGAGGGTGATGGAACCTTTTTAAGTGATGACGATGATGTATTATTTGAACCGAATGCCCTTGATGGACTCAAAGAACTTGTTCCTTTAGGAGAATTTATACCAGGAGATGATTTGCTGCTGCCGGCACTACTATTTACTGCAACATTCCCTGTACCACTACGGCGTCTGGTAGACGAACGTACATTTCCATTGACGTAGACAGGATTTAACTCTTTTATGATCCTTACCTGTATATTTTCAATCTTTCTTTAAAAACGTTTATTTAATCAATATGAATATAAGAAAGTAAATTTGATACCTCCGGCGACATTTGCATTATAGGTATTGGTAAAACAGGTTTTTTATCAGCAGCACTAATCTTTTCTGAGATAATTTTTATGTCTTCATCTCCAGATTCGTCAGAATTTCGGTATTTACCCGGTTTCTTAATATTGGTTCTTCCTCTTAGAGAACGAGGTGCATCTGTATCAACTTGAGGTTCTTTCGCTTCATCTTCGGCTATTTCATCTACCTCATTGCAGTCAGAACAAACCCTACAACAGATGAAAGTGTAATGTACATACATATGGGACAAAAGTAAAATGATTCTAGAAGCCAAACAATACTTTTAAAGTGTTCCTTTTTTAGTCTTTTAGAGGTTGTAAACTTACCACCCTTGTAATCGTGTTCGTTTTGGCATACGAGTCAACGGTGGATCCAAACACCCGAGATGATAGGTTTTCTTACATTCATCACAATTTGTCATCATATGTTGACCGTCAGACTTATGACAAACATCACATTTAAGAATTGAAAGACGACCTGCATCAAAATATTTACAAATAAAACCTTTGATAAAAAGTCATAGTATAGGCTTTAAGAGCGCCGACAACAAATAAATCCAAACCTGAATGAGGTGGAGAAAGCAACTTTATGACTTTTCTTTTTGCAGTACGTCCAACATTAGGGGCATTAACTCTTGTTGGACTCCTTCTTGAACCCCAACTTTGCTCGTTTTCAGTTGCTACTCTGGTCAGAAGGCCCACAGCACTAATAAATCTTTTGTTTGGAGAACCCAAGTGCTGCAATATATTTTTTAAGTCTTCCACTTTGGTCTTTATTTCTTCTGAATCTTCAATTATTGCCTGATTATTAAAACAATGAGTTTCCCAAGCATTTTTCAGTGCAATTTGCTTATCGTTCAACTTCATATTGTTGTGCTCGAGTTCCTCGCACTGTTGCGATAGCGTTGTGATTCTAACTTCTCTATCAGTGTAGTACGCTGCAAATTCTACACCCAAAGCTGGTTGAACATTCCATTTTCTCTTTACATTTGTGACAATGCGCTCATTTCTGTCTTCCAACTCAAGGGCTTTTATGTCTTCACCCATTAATCCTGCTTTACACAGAAAGGAATCACTAGCCGATGAGGATGTTTGGAGAAAGCGAGATTTTCTCTGTATGTCCTTTCCACTTGAAGTCATCGTAGACTTGATGCAGTCAAGCCCTTCTATAGCAGTTGGCGCTAATTTGTTTTGCTTAGCCGAGATTTTACACCGAATTTTATTCAACTTTTCCATAATCCGACTAAGGCTAAGCTTCTTAAAGTCTGGAAGTTGATCCGATTCCTTCTTCTCCTTTTTTATCCTTAGTTGCTCCTGCAACGTCTTGAAAGAATCGCCTCGTCGTCTATAATCAAGAATGGGTTCGAGTCGAATAAATAAATCGTGCAATAATTTTTCGAAATGCACAGTCACTGTGTATACCTGGCAATATCTCTGTTTGTATGAAGTTTGCATGCAGCAAAGTAAGGATCTGCTTCTGGTCCCATCGAATCAGCCTGAGTGTAGTCTGACAATAGGCCGACTTTCTGAGCACTATAAACAGTAGTATAAATAATTACATCCGGTGCAGAATATGATTACATTGGGTTTGTGACAAGTACATAAAATGTATTTAAGCATTTGGTAAATTATAAATAATCAAATGAAATGAGCACTGTAAGGAAAATTTTAAGCGTGTGCTGGTGAAAGAAAAGTATGTACCATGTAACATGTAGATAAGTTTTGCATAGACCAGCATCACATTGAATCGGAACTCCAGTTGTAGCATATCGCTCACTCTCACACAACGAACATGTATGAGAACCCCATTTATAACGCAAATCATTCAAATTAGGCGGATTTTCAGCATCACCTACACCCACACCAGGAGTATACAGAGCGCAAACCAAATGAACCCATCGTCCATTACTGGTTTCTTTGAACAGTCCCCCTGATTTATATAAAGATTCAGATTAGTTATTACTATCGGTTCAGCCAAATAATTCATTCGACTAAATTCTGGGAAAAGTAGTAAGACCTGTTGTTGGACACAAGTCGCACGTTATTTTACTAGCGCCATTTTTGCAAGCATCACAGAACCATGGTTCAGTAGAACATGATGACCCGGAACCACTTGAAATACTTAGAGAGTCTCCAATACCGTAACAGCCTATATAAAAAATTATAGACAAAGCAGCTTTAGATATGTTTTAAGGGTAGTAATAATTTCATTTACGAAAAGGAAGAGACGCTTTCGTAGGACTCTGGCATGACTGTCCGACTGAAAACATACTTTCTTTTGCACTTGCTTAATTAGATTGAATATTACATTTTTCAGCATTCTCAATCAATTTAGAATTTTTTTCGTATTTTTTTTGAAATACCAATTTGATACAAAATAGGGACGAATAATGATTACCTTCGTGGACTGTGATACCGCAAAAATCACATTCGACTATTTCATTTGATTCGTCACTTTTGTCTCCTAAGCATGCAGAACAAATCGGTGCTCTTGATTCGTCAATCTACCACCAAACACACAAAAACACAGTGAATAAAAAGCTTGGTTTGGTCATTCTATTCGTAAGAATCACCGTGAACGCCCCCGATTATGATTTGCATAACATACCTCTTTTCTGTTTTCTTTCTGATTTACAGAGACAGCAATTACCAGACTTGAAATTGAGCTGTATTTTGATTTGTGACCTTTTGATTTCTTCTCCTTTTTTCTTTTATTTTTTTTCGACTTTTCTGCAATTTTCTTTTTAGATTTGGATTTTAAGCCTTTGGACTTGCTTGTATTCGTTTTTTTGGGCTCAACTTTCGCTATTTTCGACTTAGAATTAAATTGAGCAGAGCTAGCCGGCCTCTTTTTGGACGATTTAGGTGTTTTAGTTGTCTCATTGTCGGATTTTTCATTACCTATGGATGATTGGAGAGCGGAATCTTCCTTTTTCCCACTAGTTGCATTTAGCCCAGAAGCTTTAACTTTTCGCTTTTTCTTTTTAGGCCGTGAAGTTGAGAAATTTGATGTCTCTTTGAGTTTTTGAATAGTT
>JABASC010001715.1:0-21407 GCA_019776185.1 Plutomurus gul | reverse complement strand
CCTTATAAGTTTTCTTACAGTAGTCTTGTATGTTATCTCTTCTTGATTTTCCATTGAATAAACAAACTAAGACAAGAACCTTATCTAAGATATGATAAAATACAGATACACACAATGTGAAATGGGAGAGAGTAAATAATGAATGCTGTCGCAGAGAAAAAAATTGTTTGTGCCCTTTCAATAACTTGCTCATTGAAAAAGGTTATTCGTGGGGTAACTATATGTGTCCAAATACAATGTTTGTGTGTGTCAAGAGGGTGTGTCCTTGCAAGCCGCTCATTGGTATTTTTCAGTAGAGGAATTTTCGGAGAAATACATACTTTTTATATAAAGGTCCACATATCGATAGATTACGGAATCTCAGAAGATAGGAGTGGTTCTATGAGATATGATACAAGCACAGCATAATAGCATTACTATACTCTTCTAGGATTCAGTCAGCCGTTTAATATCTTTATACGTGACAATTTAAATAATATTTCCAACAGTACAATTAAGTATGTGCCTTGTGTCACCGTCTGATATGTAATCAAATAAAAAATATCGATGCATAAATACGTATGTCTGGTTTCCAGTTGAATTTCATAATAAATCTCATTTGTACTCGATAAATCTTCTGCTAACACCAATCTGTACATCGATTGCTTTTGCCCTTATGACACACTATGAATCCGTAGACTGAGATAAGCTTGCTTACTGTGTGGTACGTGCATGATGATCTATAAATAGTTCAAACGATACACACGTTAAAACTTGTATCAATGTATGTAGAAATAATGTTACAATGATGCTTATTAGTGTTTCTCTTGGCAAACTCATAAAAATATATTTACTTAATTTTTTGTGCATCCACGTGAACAGAAAGTAAGTCATACTATCATTGTAAAATTAATTATGACTCACATTTTTTGCTACTTATTTCATCTGTTTCTGAATCTTGATGATATAGAGATTTTCTTGAGTAATATTATTAACTGGCATGTAAAAGAATGGCAATTAAAAAATGTTTTTTAGCAACTAAATGATTGAACTTTGATTTTTTTAGAAATAAGGAGTTTCGACTTCAAGCTATTAGAGACTATGTGATCAGAAGTCTTGGAATTCGTGACAGACCATCTAATAGACCGGTAAGTTTTATTCATAATCGCAATACGATAATATTTCATAATTAATGTACTATTATGCAATGTGTATGAATTTCACAGAAAGACGCTTTTCCCTTCTCAGGACAACTGCAGACTTTCTACGCATCATGTAAGTCATAAATAATTAATTTAAATCAGGTTCTTCTAAAGAAACCAACTCAGGTGTACCAGTATAAATATTTTCCAGAGCACCTGTGATCATTCATTTCGCACTTCGTAAACAAAGTCAACTTTGTGTGCCTTGTAATTGCTCAACATTTTCACTGTTGGGTATTAATCTTAGGTACTTTTGTACGGTGAATTTATATCCCACACACAGGTGTTGTTTTGCAATTAAATGTGATGAGTGATGATGGTATTTGAGGGATGTGATTTCATTTCACATCACATTTCAAACAACATTGCCCATTGAAAAATATCTTATGTAACATGAAAAAACACTTTAGTGTTGAACATTTGTTTATACGTACCTTACACAGACTACTTTCATGCTTTTCATTTAAGCACCTGTGTCTAAGGTATTTACAATGACGCACATACTGTACTTGTACAATCTGTTAATCAATTTTAAATTTAAACAAAGGTAGAGGTTGACCTTAGAATGCAGTAGACATTTTTCTACATTAAAACACGGCTCACGAGAGTGATAAAGGTACTACCATGCACTAGCTGGCTGAGGTACTTATGTATAGTTAGTAATAATTTTCAAATGCTTAATGAGATCACACTTTGGTAAAATTTCTACTTTGAAATTTCATGTCTATTCATATTTTGATCAATTTTTAATTTCAATCCTAAAGGTGATTCACCATCCAGTGTGGACTCGGACACTTGGAATTTACCGAATTACTTTCACATGTACTTCAATGTGGTGTCTTCAACCACTTTGCCTCCCCGTGAGATTCAACCTTCCCAAAATCGTTCGACTATGCTTTCTCATGAATACATTCCGGTTAACTCCAGAGCTGCTCCAATAACAGGCAGAAAAACTAATGGTGCGCAGTCGTCAACAACTGTAAACATAATTTCAGCAAAATTAAAACTGTACAAAATTGGACGCGGCAATCAAGCTGAGGTAGACCATTGGTTATTACATTTTATAATTAAAATGAAGTTTGTATTTGATTGGTATTCAACAGAATGTGTTAAATATTACAGGTACCTAAATATGAAGCCCCCACTCCATCTGAACCATGCAATGACACAGACTCACCTGCAGAAATTATTCCAACTGTGTTTCCAACGAGTGTTGAATTGCCAGCGCAGACTCCAGTGGATGAAAGAATTCGTGTTACTGTTTATTGGTACACCACTCCTCTGACCAAAAATCATTGTAAGTATTTGAATTGAACAAAGAAATGTTAGAAAAGCGCACAGACATTTATTCGGTGCTAATTTTTAAAATTAACCACTGTTAGGTAACCTTTGCTTACTTTCTTTGTTTATACAGACAAAAGAAAGCTTCTTGACACAAAAATGTTGTCGGTGAAAGACTCGAAATGGGTGGAATTTGATATTCAAAGGGCGGCCAAGGCGTGGTTGGAACAAAAATTAAACTACGGGCTATTGGTTGAAGTGGAAAATGAAGACAATGATATTGTGGATGCAAACAAGTATTTCTCCAACCTTCCGTGTCAATTGATTTCGGGTAAGCTATCAATTACAGTTTGTGTTTTCTATTTTTTTTACTAAATAACTGATTTTCATTTCAGAGATCCAATGTTCCACTTGTATTTTGTATTACTTTTGTATTTCGTGGTAGAAATAATGTGAATTTTTTGCCATAATTTATAGGAATCCGTAATAACGCAACTCAGCAAGAAGAAAATGCGGTAGAGGAAACGCCATCACAAACAGGTTATGAGAGTGACTCTCAACCTGCAGCAGTCGCAGAGCAGCCAATTGAGATATTACCACCACCTGTCGTAGAGATATGCACCTTGACCGTTCCCACTACACCACGCAATGTATTCCAGCCGACGTCATTTCACCCTTTCTCGTTTCCACTGAGTTCTTCTGGAGAGCCACTACCTTCAGGTTTACAGAAACTATCGACAATGCATCAAGGGATGAGCCCGAATGACTTATGGCAAAATGATGATCTGAATATTGCAGAGGACAACAGTGACAATCAGCCAATCAATCAACCTCAGCAACCTAGTCACCCGCACAGGCACAATCATGGCAAGAAGAACAGACAGCACAACCACAGAAGGAACAACAGTCGCAGTCAATCTTACACATTAGGGGAAGACCACCCCCTGAGGCAGATATTGGCAACTGCTCCTAGCTCTCTAAATTCCCGTGAAAATCGTCAAGCGGCTCATCGCAGTCCCTCAAGAGCGGATGGTCAAAGTAGGTCTGATAATCCTGGGATTTATTCTGATGACGAAGCAGCAATCGAGGACGGCATTGCAAAGGGTAGTGAAATAATAATACAAAAGATTTATATCACTCCACCTCAAGGGAGTAACCACAATAGCGATGATATCACATCCCCAACCTTGAATAGGTGAATATTTGCATAATGGATTGTATAACATATAGTCTTTATAACTCACTACCTTGTAATAACTATTTAATGAGAGTATTGAAATAGGCTAGACAAATTTTATTATTTTAGCATCAGTTACGATTATTGATCTGTTTCCGAATCATGGATTTATTTACAAATAATATTGAATCCCTGATACCAAATGATTGGAAAAAAGATAAACTATACTATCTAATATTTATTATCATTTGCTGCTAGTTCTGAAATTTATTTTCGTTGGATAAATTTCAATTAAGAATACTCTTTGAGCTTTCCCAGATTGTCAGTAAAGATTTACTTTTTAATAACCTTGTAGACTTCTAATGAAAAATAATTAATTTCCACAACAGGTTTAAATAGCAAACAGAGTTCTTGATTCACTATTTGCAGTCATATTATATGTATTTATGTTTTCATGTTTTCTAACACCCACATTCTTAGTGGGTAGATCAATTTCAGGTACATTATAACTAGTTTTCTTTTGAAACAGAGATGAAAGTGTGGATCAGAGACTCAATGAGAGTGCAGAATGTATGAATAATTATTGAAACAGGTAGAAATAGAAGGACAATTCTAATTTATTAGAGCAAAATGACATTTACATGAATTTGTAAGCTGTTCGTGATTGTTAGAGAAAACTTAAAGGACTGACAGCAGGAGAGTTTGACGAGTCTAATATTAAAATTTCAAAAAAAATCATAAATCAGGAAAGAGAAAAAATGTGAGCCATTGATTTACCAGTTCTTATTTATGTGCAATTCATCTTTGTTAATAAATTGATTGTTGTAGGCAGCACCAGTTGTTAATTACATTGGGGTAAGCTAATTGACAGCTGAAGAAGAGTGAATCGCTTTAGTCTTAATTAATGTAAAATTGCAGGTCATTTTGATATAAAATGTACATAGGTAGGTAACTTCATTTTTAGAAATTCATTACTTCGCGGAAGAGGAAAAAAGTTTATTTTACTTACAATTTAGCAATTTTACTGATATCCGTCATTTGAAATTTCTTTTTCTGATACTTTTTATGCAACATTAACATCCATTTTTCTTTTTGTATGTATTTATTTATTGCTCTGACAGGATTTCAAATGCCGTATTAATAGTTGCAGCAAACCTTTCATTATTTTAATTCAGATAATATGCTGGTCATTATTGTCTAAGGAGTGCTATTATCTGTTCATTATTGCTACAGATTGTGCACCATTAGCATAAAAAGCCGAAAACTAATTTTTGTATCCGATTCTTAGTTCACAACATCAAATATTAGTCATGAGCATTTTCAAATATTAATAATTTACTATGATCGCCTATTGCTGCACATCAATTTTAAAAATAAATTGCTGCCATTTTGTCACAAAATTCCGAATTGTTTCGGCATTTGTAACTTGTAGCTGCACATAAAGCTGCAAATGATTTCAGAGACTCAATTATTAATATGATGATTCTACAACGTCTGTTACTATTGTAGTATGTATTGTTCCTATCCTACAACCGTGGTCCCGGCATCATTTTTACGAACTATGATTTACGAATTTCTATAGAATAATATTAAGTTGAATTAATTATGTATGCTAAAACAATTACAGAATTAATCTTAAGTGATTTTGTCTGTTAACTTTAACGTTGAGATGTTTCGCAGTATTTGCAAAACATTTCAAAACTTTTTGAATTACGATCATCCTGTGAAATGCGTATTTTATTAATTATACTCATTGCACATTGTATTTGTACAACTACATGAGAGAGTTAATTGACAAGCCGATGAAGGTAATTCACACGTGCGATGCGATATGAGCTGCTGCTGCTTATAACGTTGTGGGTGGTACGGCCAAACGCCAATGCTATGTTAAATATGTGTAAGTGCTTACTCAAAGATGTATTTTCTCTGTTATGGTAATAAAACCTGAATAGAGCTGCTTTAACGAACACTAGAAAAAAGCATTATTTCTCTCCGATAACTTTTTTATTGGTGAGTACCGCTAGTAACAAATGGAAGACAAACTTTTAAGTATTACCTCTATTCTATTCTAAAGTAGTTATTACTAGTTTTATTCATAAAATGCTATTATGGTGTATTATTTTGTTTTGTCTAATATAAGTACAACTTTGATTTTATTTGGATTGAAGTTTGATATATTCAATGTTATGTTGTTCTGATACTCCTGGAATAAAAGTACTCATTGATTTTAAAAAATGAATTGTCTTTATTTGCACAAACTCTGCATAATTAGTGGGTAGTCATGTAAGTGTTTTGCCTAGTAAGTAAATAGTAAGAATTTACACTACTAATAGTATCGCAAAGTCAGCAGTGAGAATAAAATGAACTTGAGCTTTTTATTGCTCATAGCAAGCTGCAAAACTGTTTTTATCCAATAAGTGTGATTGTGCGGTTGGAAATACACAGATGTTAAGCAGCTATCCCATTAAATACTAATATTATAAGTAGGATCCTTTGAATTTATGCATCAGGCCGGTTAAACATTGGTGTATTTATAATCAAATCTTATTAACTCTGGTCTACGTACTTAAAGTAACTCATATCACTCAACTCACTATCATTTGGTATCCCAAATGATACCGATAATAGGATAATACATTAATTCGATTAGCAATCAGTGCATCCGGAACCTTGGAGGATTTCCGATTTTGGCATCCTCCAAAACTGCTACACGAAAAAATTAAATTTCTCGTCATTTTATGATCAATTAGTATTTTTTTTGTAATATTCAGAAGGAGGATATTGATCCAAGTTTATTGTTTGTAAAATTCAAAATAGACATCCATTCAATAATATTTATCTATTCAATATTATTCGTCTAGTAAAATTTTAAACAGATTACAGATAACATCAGGTTTCTTTCTGTGCGACGAGAACTGCCCACCATTCGAATTTGGCAATACCCAATCACTACTACTGAAAAATAAAGATGTTTATCTAGAGCACTTGAGAGCCTTTTTTGAAATTTTTGAACTCACTTTCCCAAAATTTCGATTTAAAAAGGGTGGGGAAATCTATTGAGAACCTTGAGACTAAGCGTACTAGCAATAGAATTTGCTGAGATTTATGACGAATGAAACTTTTATTGTTTATGTTTAGTATTTCCCAGCAGGAATTTTTAGATGCCTGTGCAGAGTTGCTATTTGCTAATACCAGTAATAAAAAAATTGTAAACTTTAGTTTACCGTTGTAATAATTATTAATAATATAGACTAGTCCATGTTTTGTGTGATCGTTTCAGAAATTCATGAGCTATCGAGCAGCCTTGGTCTGCCATTCCAATGACTCATATGTGTAAATAAATGTCACTATAGGCATTTTACAATATAAACAATCGATGTCGTATGTGCGAAAAAATTTGGATATTTGATTTCAAAGCAACCGTTTTCGCCAATTCATGAATGAACAGACAGTCCCACAGTCTTGTTGAGAATGGCCCACAGCTAAATCTCCTCACGTCTCGTCTCTCGGCTCAAATTCATGATTACTAAGGTTTTTAAGAGATGTACCCACAACGTAACATACAGTCGCACTGCCATAGCAGTGCAGTGATATAGTAAACATACCAGTAGCTGTTTCTGTACTAAACAACTACTAGCTACCCAATTGTGTGTAATCTCAATCGTGCACGATTATCAGTAGTGGTAGTGGTGGCAGAGCTCAGCTAGGGCCAGTGCTTCCAATCCTATTTGGTCTGATTATTTATCTACAATGGAAATCATGTTATCATTTTGCCAACATAGGGAACATAAATAAATAGCTTTCTACAAATAATAGAACACACAATTGACATTCGTTTGAATACGTCATTTAACGGATTATTAGTTATTGATGATTGGCCTGATCATCCACTCCACGTAAATAGACCCTAAATAGGCCAATACTCACTTTGAACAAGCGTGTGCATTTAACGAGTTCTTCCGTTGTGTATCATCACTGCACTGATAGAGCTGTGACTGGGATGTCCTTAGAATTATCAAAATCAAATGAATTGAACCACTAAAGTGCTCCTCTGCTGAAAGGTAAGAACTTTTGTAAAAAATCGAATTTTTATTATGTATTAACGTGTGTGCATTTGCATGAAACCGATCCACTAGATGAATCAACGGCTTTCGCGTACTACTATCGCATGCCAGGTAAAGGCTGTACGAAATATGTCTGTACTGCCGTGCCATGTGTAAGTGGGATTTGAGGGCATGCCATCCATTGTTTCCCTTTCATCAGTTGTGCTGTGCATCTGATTGTAAAGCATCTACCTGGTTTGCCCATCAGCAGGAAATGAAAAACAGCTTCTGCGGTCTGTCATAAAATGCGCATTAAGGAATATTAAAGCAGTTCTGAGCTCAGCTTTTGAAGGCTGCTGTGGTGTATTCATAAGTACCAAAAATATTTCTGGATAATTGATGCTTGTGAATTTTTCTTGTCTGATACACGGATCACTAATGATCAGTTAGTTTCAACTCCATGTTTTTTTCAATTTTTCCATTACATTTTGAACAATATGCAAATCTATTGTCATATTAGAAAATCACTACGAGTCATGTCATAATCATTATTTTCGATGTTGTAATTTTTCTTAATTTATATCATGGCATTACAATAAAGTATATTTGATTTTTTGAAGAATCATTTTGCATTCATTGAATATCCAAAGAGTGTTAACGCATAAAAGGGGTGAATTGAACCTGTTGCTGCGTCATTTACACATGTACTTCGAGTTATTTTAAAGATGTATGTGGTAGCCAATGTACATAACTTATCCTACAAACTTTACAAGAACTCTCTTATATTTATATATATTCTGCAGCACTACAAGAATTGTAGGTAAGACGAATTTTTTTTACAATTTCAACTGGTAAAGTGTTGAGCTAGTGGCGTACCCAACTAGGCAAATATTTAGGCAATTGCCAATTCAGGGAGAATTGGAGTAATACCTCCTACTACTCTACTTCCCTAGCCTTTCCAAAGGGAGCTAAATTATCATGCCTAAGAAAATATAGGATGTTGCCTACAGAGTCAAACTCCTGGTTACGCCACTGAGCAGAGCATCCTGAACTAGGATCATAGACAATATTTCCGCATCACAGGAAACTGTATGTGTCAGAGTCTCACAGTGTAACTTGACAGTGTATGAAAAATCCTCCTAATTTATCCTAATATCCTCCCACTCACTCTTTGGATTTTGAAGATGATTCAACAACAGAATTAAATTATCTTTAAGACCAATGAGTTGACTTTTGCTAAAGTCCATTTGAGAGCATTCATTACTCGAAGTAATATAATGAATTTTTAATTAAAGAATATTATTTCGAAGATTGATCGAATTGCAATTCATGTCATCTCTGAATCTTGGATTTAACGTGTTCTTTGTATTAAATTATCATCTTGTCTTGGATCCTTCCATCTGAAATGAATTGAAGTTTGATTAAGTTCTTACTTTTCTTTGTTGCAGTCACACTTCAAATTTGTCTTAGGATAATTTGTTTTACATATTTAGTTATATAGTTAAACGGAGATTTTACAAATTTTTTAAAATAACGCCAGTTTTAATTCAATAAGGGTCATGAAAATATTTGTCGTCTGTTCCACTTTGCACATTACACTGCAGAAAGGATATTTTAAAATAACTGCCTGAGACGGTTTTCATTATACATATTATGTAGGTGTAACAATACAATGTATAATACTAATATACACGAGTTTAGAGTGAATTGTGTTGCATTGAGGCAAGTCAACTACATGTAGTTGGATTCTACCAAGAAATCAAGTTGCATGACGTGATTTCGTTTACGGTGTTCGCAATATGCAAATATTTTCTACGTACATATGTATAACGTCACGTTATTATGCAAGGAAATGAATTGTTCCATTTAATAGTTCAACTCGATTCTTCTATGACTTTAAAATTTATTGTAAATATACACTGTGAGTTTACTCATGCATTAACTTTTAAGAATTTAATGGACGTACAGTCTTTCGAAATTAGAAATAAGTATTATGGTCGGTTTGATTTTAAACTAACTGAAAGTGTGTATTTCAGTCAAAAAGAGTTCCTTATCACAACTTATTCCAGCTACCGACAGAGCCAAGTTTGTTTAATGTATTTTGTTGTGTTTTTGGGTCAATTTGACTAACCAATACGTCATAAAATAGGACTACATCAAATGGACTCTCAAAAGTACAGTTGGTAAGCTCGGAAACTGAAATCATTACAAATTCACTATATGTTTTACATAATGTCATTCTATTCTTTACAGTGTAATTCGAAATATAAACTTCAACGTAAATATTTTCATAGTATTTGATAAGGTGTTCCAACAATCGTGTTTACATACCAGTCCTTTATTGTCTTTAGTGGATAAAATACCAGCATCACGAGTTTGATAAATTTTGGAACACGGTATTTACTCCATTTACTAATCTATTCATATTTATTAAACACATTTCATGTTCTTTATAGCTCCTCAAATAAATATTTAAATAAGTATATATATATATTATAGAAAATAAATATTCAGATGCATAAAGTCATCGTTTTTCATGAAAGTCGAGAAAAGGATTGTAAAATTGAAAGCTGAAGTCTACATGGTAATTATATATACAATTAGAATACAATGCTTGAATACACAAACAGTTCATGTCTTCCATGCCATGAAAAATTCAGTTAGGCGAAATTTCATAACTTATTCACCTCTTATCCATTTACTTGGTGGACCTACATGTAGATTTTGACCCGCATTTTAAATGAAATCTTACTCCCGACGATCGTTTGAAAAATACCAATCGTCCAGTTTCAGAGAAGCGGCTGAACAATAGCTACAGAGAAGAGTAATCTGCACAAATATTCAACTGCTTGTGCTCCATATATATCTACATTAGACTAAACGAGATTAAACTTAAACATTATAAATTATTAAATAAACAAGATTTGTTTATTTTAAAAAATCTTTGTAGCCGCACATAGTGGTGGTGACTTGGTAAATAATTAGTAACTGGTTGCACTTTGACTTCAGTCTATTGTGTAACTCGAGTTTTATAATTTTCCTTATCTTGCTTTTGCGTAGGTTATTGACATCATTAAAATCCCTTGAGTCTTGAGTGCAGGTTTCCTCCGAAATGAACATGATTTAACAGTAAAGACTTCCTTGCTACTCTGATTTGAAAGATACTGAACATTTGTCAGACCAAACTTTCTCTATTTAATACGTAACAATCCAATCAAGCGGACAGTATGAGCAAGCAACTGATAAACCGAATAGGGGTTTCCCCATACCAATAAGTGCTGATTTTGCCACATTGGTGAAATGACAAAAATTAAATTTTTATTCCATCGTCACACATGCGTAGAGTGAGTAAAGTTTGAGCTTAAAATTTCGTTTCTACTCAAAGATGTAATGAATTCACGATACACATGGAAATTGGAGTTGGAAACTTGGGAACCAATATTGAGTGTAATATTTCCTTTTACTAGAGTAACTTATGTGTACGTATTATTTCTATTTTCATGTGAGAGTGGGTTCATTTAGAGCTTATTGCTTATCACGCCACAGACACCCACCGCTACCCAGTATGGAATATATTTATATTGATATAAGTATGTATATCAATTATGTAATAGATTTCAATATAAGTAGGTAGCTTAAGTATTAAAGGCGAAGGTGTGTCTCTCTACTTACCTCAACTATAGTGTCCATTGTCGAACGTACTAGAACGTAGAATGACAGAACGATGATTGTAAAGGCTAATCAAGCGATGTAACTTGTCACATACCTAAAACCCAAATGCACCAGGTATTGCACAGAAGCACTTGAAATACGCTACCAGGTGCACAGTAGGATTTGGAACACAATGAATGTACGTGTGTTTGAATACGATGGATTACGCGCAACAGTAAGCACTAATAACTCTTCTGACATCAGTGGATTACATACAAACTTGTTTTCTTTATCGATACTTAAATGAACAATATATAATTGCCTTCGGTGCGGTAATGCTATTGTATTCATATTTATCAATTGATGTCATGATACACTTCAATTAAAAATCCGAGATGATAACATGGCATTGTGATTGCTGACCCACTCATCAGTGTAGTCGCTAAAGTTCCGTAAACCCGTTTTGGGCTGTCCACATTTTGGAAACTTAATTAACAAGTTAAAAGTAATGTTATTACACCAAATCTAGTAACAAAGATGAATTATTCTTATCTGTAGGAGACCTCTGGTTTTGGTCAGAATCGAGTGAAATTCTCCGGTGATCATAATGGAAACTGTAAATCAGAATGATGGATTTGAGCTGCATGATGCAGAGAACGGCGAAGAATTCCCTTCAGTTAGCAGAATTATACTTATTTTTATTTAAAAACAATGACGATATTGATTACGATTTTTTATTTATTTTCTAGAGCAATGGGGAACCTACCCGAAATGGAAAGAAAAAATCCAGTGACGAAATATCTTTAAACAAAAGCAAGAATAAAGACACCGCTGTTAACGTGGATGATAACGAAAATGATAAATTGGAGACGGGCGACTCGACAAATATCTTATCGCGTACCATACAAAACTTAAGGGATGGTGTTTACAAATTTGGACTGAGACATAAGAAAGTACTGAAGAGTTTTTTAGTCGTCACACTGTTCCTCCTTTACAATGCATATTTGGTGGGAGCGATTTACCATTCTGCTTCCAACGGCTACAGTCTCGACTGGTGTAATGGATTGGGTTTCTTACTTATTTTGACGTTCGTCACGTACTGGTCGCTCTTTTATTACTTCATCCTAAAAAAATATGCGGGCAAAAGAATTCAGCGTCTGGTTACACCTCTCATTGCCTCTATGAAGCCAATTACGGATCTAATGTACAGTAAAGCAATATGTGCATTCATATAGCTACATACATTATGTGTATGTAGGGTTTCTCATCCACTTTTTGCTTAATGTTTTTTTTTTGTTGTTTAGTTTTGTTCGAATTGGATTCGCAATCATTATAGTCGCTGGTATAATTACTTTTCTCGTTCTCGACTCGAAGGGTCAAGAAAGAAGACTTATATCGGCACTTGGCGTCATTGTAATAGTTATTATTTGTCTGCTTGTGTCCAAACATCCTGGAAAAGTTATTTGGCGACAAGTATTTTGGGGTCTAGCGTTACAATTCATTTTTGCCTTAGCAATACTTCGCTGGGATGGTGGAAAAAATGTTATGGACTGTATCAGTGGAAAAGTAATTTACATATGTATAGATAAATAAATATATGCATGGATCCATTGCTACTAAGGTTTTACTAAAATCAACTCTACTTTTTCAGGTGACAACATTTCTCGGCTTCGCCAACTCAGGATCATCGTTTATTTACAGTTATCTAGTTTCTGGAAGTCAGAATGTGAGTTTCGATTGGAATACCGTGTCAGGAGACCCAAAACTCCCGGATAGTGCAATTATAACCCTTCCTGGAGTATTCGTCTTTCAGGTATTAAGATTAGTATTACTTTGTTTCTCTCAATCTCGACCAGACGCAAAAGATTCTCAGTTCTAATTACTGCTCATGTAAATTTTTTTTAAATATTTCAGGCCTTATCTGTGATATATTTTTTCGGTTTTGTGGTATCATTACTTTTTCATCTTGGAGCAATGACATGGGTGGTTAGTAAACTTGGATGGTTTCTTCAAGTACGTATATAAATATGATAAATTGTATGATATTGTCTTTTAGTACACGCTTCAACTAAAGGGTAAATAAAATGTGTAATATTGTATATCCTCGTTAGATTACAATTGGGACAACCGCTGCAGAGTCAATGAGTGCTTCTGCTAACATTTTCCTTGGACAGGTACTACTTACTATTCAACGGAATTTTTAAGCCATTATGTAACTATGAAGTATAATTTCCCATAATTATATTTTTAGACGGAAGCCCCATTGCTTATTCAACCGTACCTGCCTGAAATGACAAAGTCCGAGTTGCATGCCATAATGACTGGCGGATTTTCTACCATTGCAGGTACTTGATTTTGAAATGCACAGTATTTCACTCATATTGATAGCGCAATTTTCTATATAGAATTATTTACATATTTATCCTTACCTATGTATATCCTGGATTAATTTGTCTAAATTTACTGTTGCAATTGAATGTGATTAGTAATGTTAGATTTTTAAAGGAAAAATTTTTAGTAAAATATGTGGAGATTGTATATGTAAAAAAAATTCAAAAGAAACTGATTTGAAAAACGCATAAAAAAATTTTGGATGTGTTTTACTTTCAGGTAGTGTAATGGCTGCTTACATTGCTTTCGGCATAAACGCATCGTACTTATTGTCAGCGTCAGTAATGGCTGCTCCTGCCGCACTTGGATTATCGAAGTTGGTGTACCCCGAAACTGAGAAGTCTAGAACGACGGCTGATCGTATCAAAGAAATTCAAACAACGTAAGCTTGCATTGTACCACAAGATAGAAAGTGGAATTCTTAATTGATTCATCTCAACCTGTGTATTTACTTTCAGAAATCAAGGAAATGCTTTGGATGCTGCCGCCCAAGGAGCCATTCAAGGCGTAATGCTGATTGGATGCATTGTGGCCAATTTGATTGCGTTTATTTCCTTTGTTACGTTCCTGAATACTGTGATCTCTTGGTTTGGAGGACTAGTAGGAGCGGATTATTTATCTTTTGAGGTCATACAAATGAAGTTTAGTTTCATGTTAAAATGTCACTCATTAGTATTACAGTATTACCTTCATAGCTTTTTCTTTAAATTGCAGTGGATTTTGAGTAAACTTTTCATTCCCTTTGCCTGGGTTATTGGAGTTCATTGGGAAGAATGTGAAGATGTTGCACTACTTCTCGGTTTAAAAATTGTGGTCAATGAATTCGTTGCGTATGAACGATTAGTAACGACGATGTCACATCTTTCGGTAAGATCTAAATAAATATCAGAAAAACTGTTGAACTCTGTGATAGAGTTCCAACAAAAAATCCTTTGTTATTTTTTCACTTTCAGGATAGAAGCAAGGGGATCGCTACTTATGCGTTGTGCAGCTTCGCAAATTTTAGTTCTATTGGAATACAACTTGGAGGCTTGGGAGCTTTAGCTCCCTCGAGAAGAGAGGATTTGGCAAACATCATCTGGAGATCCTTTATAGCAGGAACCGCTGCAGGTCTTTTGAATGGATGTATTGCTGGAACATTATTGACTGCTCAAGACTATCAACCATTCAACGGTACAACAACTGTGGCTTCATTATTCTGATATGACTTGAGTGAGTTGACAAAATTTACCAGATAGATAATACTGACAGAGATGGCCAAGATACTTTTGTTTAAGATACTCGATGCACTCCAAAATTCTTAAACCTTCAAGATGCAAATTTTTTTAAATTACGCCTTTACAAGATACAAAATACATTTTAAGATACATTCTTAGATTTCTTGGAAGCCAAGATACAAGTTACATTTTGTTTTATTTGTTAAAATTATCAAGGCATAATATACCCAAGATACGTATCTGGGCCATCTCTGAAAATTGATTTTAAATATATTTATTTTAGACGCAGTATTTTTGTAATATGTCCGTTTGTATTTACATTCCTTATCTAAGTAAGTGTTTATTCAAATTTGTATTTGCTTAAATAAGTACAGGTAAAAATTGTAAATATATAGTTTCATCTAGTCTTAATTTTATCATTCAGACTATGTATGATGTGTGTGTCCTTTTGACCCCCGCTGGTATTACACTGCCATCCACATGTAGTTTTAGGGAAGAATTGCTGTTTACTATACTAGGATATCATTTTCTATTATATATGTAATTTACAATGTGGTTTATCAAAAAGCCGTAATGTGATCAGATTGGTCATAATTTGTGTTCTAATTAAATATGCAATAATACATCAGTTCACTTTGATCGGGATTGGGCGTGGGGTAGCCATTATTGCTATATTATAGTTCATGTATTTTGTAAAGGATTCATCACGGTCGAGTGTGAGGATATTCTCGAACTTTTAATTTTTGTAGAAGAAGCAGAAGGTTGTGGAGATATTTTTCGAGAGCTACGCGTAGATATTCGCTTTCGATGTTCCAGAGTCTCCTTGATTAGTTGTCTGAGCTTAATGATTCGCACAGAAGCTCTATGTCTTGTTATTATCACACGAGCTGCTTGGATAAATCGTTTTTGACTTGCTTTTTTAGCAATAAGACTATTCATCGCCATATTTTTGTGTATTTCGTCATTTTCAACGATGGGAATATCCTTCATGTAGTCAATGTTAGCATCACGAACGAATCTTTGGTTCGACCCTTGAAATTTTGTTCTTGATAAGTCACTTGGGTCATTTTCCATTAGACCCATTGTTTTCTAAAGTTATACATACATTGTTTTCTTCGATTAAAATTTAATTGTATAGCCAAAATGGAAGTGAAAAATTCCATCAAGAAACACGTTGTAATTTCTTGGAGGATTACGCAATACAAGTATTAATTATTCGTAATTAAAATAATTACAAAGAGAATATTACGGTAATGATTCAATGGTAATTAATCATTTCAATCGATGAAATAATTTTTACTTTCTTAATTACTTAATTGTTTTTATTGAATAAAAAAATTGTCTTACTTGATATTCCATAAATTGCTGATCTCGTTCTTTGGAGATTTCTTCCCATTTTTCACTCCCTTTATACACAGAATCCTCACCACAAAAATTCTTGCTGTGTTGTACAGCCAGATTTTTTTGTTGAATTTTTGCTCGATTCAGCTCAGCATGAAATTTTTGCGATTTATCGTAGTAGATCTTTCTCTCTTGGGCTGTAGATAGTCCTGTAGGACCTAAGAAGCAGTACACCGTCTTTATTTCATGAAGTGCTCACTTTTGACGATTCTGCTAAATGCAACAATCTTACCAACATTGGACCTATTTTCATGGAGTTTACCACCCTTCTGTAGTAAAAAATGCACTACTCCGGCAGGACTAAAAATGTCCACATTGGAATGGCCATCTTCCTGCTTTCTCGGCTTTTGCGAGGTAAACTTTAACTGAGGCTCATAAAATTTCACGTTCCCAGGATGAAGCTTCAGTTTCTCCATTTCTTTGGTAGCCATTCGGATTGCATTACTACGAATAGGTGAAATTATCATCAAAATCTTACATTCTGAGGCAGGGATACATTAAACCAGATTTTCAAAATTCTCACCTCTCAGAATTGGGGACACATCTCGTATACACATTTACTTCGTATGGTTGAAATTCTGGTGTTTCGGGAAATATTATATGAAATGTAAAGACTAAGGTCTTGTATTCCATTGGAGTGTAAGTGATAACAATTTTGCGTCCATTATCCTCATCCCGGTCAATGTGACCTGTTTAAAAAGTTTTCATTAATAAGTTTGCATTACAAAAGTACGTATTAACATCAGTCGGAGATTAACCGCGTAAAGGCGTCACTGAAAAACAATCCAATTCTGTCAGCACCCGAATGATGAAATAGTGTTTTCCCTCCGAAGGACCAGGAGAAGGGAGGGTGATGCATGCTTCAATTCTAAATCAAAAAATATATACGGCTACATGCAGGTCTTGGTTTTCATGGTGTAATACCAAAATACCAAATTGTGAGTATTTACCGTTTTCCAATTGGAATTGATGGAACAACAATGAGACGAGGCAAGTCGAACCAAGATTCACTGGGAAATAGTTCCAACGGTATGACAATTGGTGCAACATTATACCCAGCAACTTTAATGCGAATACAATCTGTGGCCAGTCGAATGTCATGAGGTATGCAACGGACTTTTAGTGTTAAAACTGTACTACCTAAGAGTGGTTCATCTATCTAGAAATAAATTTTCAACTCAATGCATATTGTTAAAAGCTGTAATGGAAAAATATCATTTTTTATACTCTCATAATACATTTCTGCAGAAAATTTTAAAAATTTCACTACAAGGACCGTCCACATCCAAATCCAGGGATTTGTTCGATTTATTCCAGACCGTCAGTTCGTATTCGTGATATTTGGGGTCATCAAAGGGAAACTTAAGATATGGTGGTGTTACAGCTATCAACGCATTTTCGAATTTTCCTCTATATTCATATCCGTATGCCCCTTTAAGTGCAAACACAAAAGCATAACGATAATTATTGTGAATTGGGCGAAAGTAAACCGATTCTATGCACTTTTAAAGACGTACTGAATCTAGCAGGCAATTTAGCTATTTCCTCTTCGGTTAGCTCGATTTCGTCAAATTCATCGCTGTAGCAGCCCATAACTGATGTGTCATACGCAGACTAAATATTTTTTCAGTGCACATACACAGGCTATTCAACAACGTATGTATGTATATCCTCCGACATTCAATAAAATAATGGGGAATCTTATTTGAACAGCAACATCCTGCCAACATCTGAAAAGTTGATAAGCCATGACAACAAATATTATAGCACTTCCTGCAACATCATGTCGAATAATAAAATTTCCATCCGATAAGACAATTCGCCAAACAGGGACTCGTGAATGCTCAGTTGTGATTGCCATCTATTGTCACCTGCACCTTCCGCCTCCTCTGGTTCTACAATACTTAAACATTTACTTGTTAGCTGTTTCGTTCAGGCAAAAGTAAATCCCTACATATTGTATACATTGTACATCTGCAAAAAATCTTGAACTGTGAAGGTGTATTATAAACTCTTGGCCACTTTTCATTGGACACACGCTGCGTACTTACTTGAACAGTCAGTCAGCAAATAAAGGTTCACTAATGATAACGCAACAGGCAGATAAGATAAGAGTCTGAGAATGGTACTAATAAATCTACCGCCTCCTCTATCCATGTCATCCATTGCCAGGTGCACATAGCAAATAATCGTATCCCACTCGAAAAGTTCAGCAGATTCTCTCCACTGACAAAAAAAAGTAAATCGTGCTTATAAACGTATTAGCGCAGGTTTCGCAGTTTGAACCATCGATTCAGCAGGCAATAATATTACAACAAGCCCACCTAAGTTAAGATATTGGAATAAATTCGACCGTAGTGCATGTGACAAAGTTGAGCATGTGTATACAAAATGTGATTTCTCATCGGGTACACAAACATCATAAAACTTTTTATGGATTTGCACTGGCTTCAATTTACATTGAATGCCCATTTAAGCATAAGTAAGCAAGAGTTGTTTAGAATTCAAGCATAGCTAAAGTGTATACGATTGTAATATGATTTCTATAATTGCAACGCGTACTTATACAAGAACTTCAACATCACAATAACAAAATCAGTACATACTAGGAACAGGCTGGCAGACATACATATTTAGTACACCTTGTCTGTACGAATAAATACAGCACACATTTGGTAGTACTGTGGTACGTAGTATGTTGCATAGTTGCATCAGAGCGAACAAACGGTCGCTAGCTAGGTAGGTAGGTCTGTCTGAAGGGAGTACATGTATACCAAACGACCGGAGACATGACAAAGCCAAATGCTGATAAATGAAATCATAAGCATAAGCTCATCCCAGTTTCTCGTGTACATGTTGTGTACTTGCTACGTGTTCGCTGTCGCCCAGCTTAAGTGAGTGCCCTAGTAAATAATAATGACATAAGGTAAGGCAATCATTTGTATAAAACATACGGTAATATTAGCTCCATGTGTATTCATTATAAATATAGACGAGTACTCGCACAGTACCTAATACACGTACACGTATGTCTTATAGTGGCAGACGGTGATAATATTATTATAGGAAATTATTCTCTTTCGTAGGATGCGATACAACACCAACATTCAATGTCATTCATATTCTTAGTAGAGTTGATAGTGAGAAGAGAAAAAAACTTGCCGCTGAAATCAACCATTCAATATATCAAAGACTCCGTTTAACGTGACTTGTGTCGAGAATAATTAATTTCTCTGTGTGAAAAACAAAATGGCTAAAATCGTGCCAATTCTGTCTGTGGTGTTGCTGATTGGAGGAATATTTTCCCCGGTGCTGCACGGCAAACCGACGGAAGAAGAATCCGAAATTACGAAAACAGATTCTGAGAGTGATATAATCGTGAGTAAGAAAACCGATGTAGACTTTGAAGGGTGGTGTGATGCGAATAACACGTGTGATACGACGAAATCACTTTCGTGCTCTTCTCGGGGAAAATGTGAATGCACAGAAGAGGAAAGTATGTTACTGCATTACTCGACTACGTTATTGAAGTGTGTTGAAGAGATTGACATGTCTCAAGAGACGGATAAAGAAAATTGGGAGAAGGAAAATATTTCGGATAATCATTCGGATAACATGGAAGAAAATATATCCGATGTGCTTGATATGGATGACAGCGATGATGCGAAGGAAAATAAGCAGGATATTGAATCTGAGGCAGAATCCGATGTTCATGTGGGACATGATGAAATGGATATGGTAAAACCAAAGCAAGAAGGTGATGACCCGGTTAAGGACGTTATTCTGGGAGCTGGTGTTGGAGGCTTCATTGGGGCTCCAACGCCTTGTACTGCAAACGGGGATTGTCAAGCTGGAACTTTTGGCAGATATTCACGATGTGGCACTTCGGGTAAGAAATCCGGGCTTTTATATGCATGAATTTATATAAAATAAGGGACGATCCATTACAGGCGTTTGCAATTTTTTTGGGGGGGAACTGAAAAATAAAACGTAAAGACAAGGGGGAGGGGGAGTATTGGCGTAAAAGTCATCTTCAATTGATGAGAAGCTGTGAAAGTTAGCACTTCAGAGCATAATTTTGAGGGCCCAAAATTTCTAAAACGTCTGCCATTGGCAGAAACAAAATCTCAATATCGGATTTAATCGATTCAAAGTTTTTATGTGAAGACAGTGAAGAGGTTTTCTCGGTCGTTGATATCAATGCTTCTTTTAAATTATTGGAAACTCTCCAGATGCATTTTACATGAGTACTGAGTACATAGTGTACATATGTATAGGTTCAAAATTATTCGAACCATGTAAAATGTCAATTCTTCCGTCTTACGTCTGGGTGAATCATTTCTCACACTGATTCTCTCTGTGACTCGAAACACTGAAGACGAGATTAGGTAGCATTAGCATTATATAATGCTATCTATTACGTACTACATACATAGTATGTAAACTATTTGTTACACACACACTAAATAAAATTGTTATCTGTACTAAATTGCTTATTATTTAATGTGGTATTGTTTGAACGATTAAAGGGGGAGGGTGTCCAAAAATGGCCCAAATTGAATACGCCTTTTACATTGCCCTAAATATTAAATATTGAATGAATTTCTTCGAGGATACGTTTTATTTACTTTCGCGTGCCAATGAATATAAAATCTAACTACAGGAGCTTTGATTTTAACATGATGGCGATGAAGACTAGTAGTTTTGTTAATTAATAGTCTTTTGTCCATTTCTGCATATTTGAACGATATTTAATATCATTCGCTAATTATTTTTACATACTGTATTATGCAATTGCGTTAGTAAATAAGTACGGATGCTTTATACTGCGGAGTAGCAGTCACATAAGTAGGATTGCACCAACTACCTTTACTTGGTGTGGTACGACTCAATTACTTGCTTAAATTCATAACGAATGATGCACATCAGTTGTTTATTTTATACATCATCGCACAGTTATTCGGGTTATATTTAATGCAGTTTAATACATATACTCAAGTATTTAATTGTGCTCTGAATGTTTCCTAAAATTTTTATTAATCATTGTGGTGATATCCATGCATCA
>JABASC010001714.1:0-21419 GCA_019776185.1 Plutomurus gul | reverse complement strand
TGCAGTACTGATGAGATTTGTACCAATTCGCCTTAAAAATAATAAAAACAATATTACAATTAATGTACCAACAATGATTCCAACATTAATAATTTCGCTGCTGAGCTCACAAAATTCATTATTCCAATAAACATTGAGCATTTCAAGGTAAAAAAAGATTGTCTGAAGACACTTTTGTCTGTGTCTCACAAAGCGAATCAACTCAACAGAAAGTGCGTCTGCAGCCTGCACACTTTTTTCTCAACCTTCTAACACAGTTTCTAATCATTAGTACTAATTAACAAATGGCTAATTAACTCTAAGCTCTGTGTACGACCAGGGTTCGCTAAAAAACAAAAGAGCAAGCTTTGCGTACATTTGAAAGATGTTATATTCAATAATTAAAATAATTAAATACTTTCGAGTTAAATTCACAATAAAAAGTATTTTCGGGTGTGTCGATTAAAATAAATGTGTTGTACATAGTAAATGAAAATGATGGCTTCATTTTGTTTATCCATTTATAATAACATCAGATTATGAAGGTATTTTGTAATTACGCATACAATTGATTTTCTGTAGGAATAAATTCGTGGCAAAATGTAGTCTTAGGCTGAACTTATCAAAGGAACAAAACAACAATAATCCGTCAATTTCTTCAAAGCAAAAAAAGTAATTTTTTTCAAAGCATGCTTTGTTGCTTGCGAGTATCCTGACGTGACGTACATAGAACTACATTTCTAAAGTGGACATGAAATAAAAATGCTTGCAATAATGCAACTATTTTCCACTTAAAATCATTTCTAAAATCATTTGAAATAGAATTTAAAAATTTAGTTAAAACGTCAATTGAAAATTTTTGTAAATTACAATTTATTCGAAGACCGTGTAACATGTATTATTATGAAAAGAAATAGAGAGCAATAGGTGTTAATAGAAATGTTAATAAAACTGAATAAATGTATTTAAATGAAAAGATATTTAAATGTAAAAGTTGAATGAACGGGAAATTTTTGTGTTGGCTTGACTGGTGGGAGAAATTTAAAAAATGGGTCAACACCCATTGTCAACAAGTAGATCCTAATAATTATTAAATGCATTCACGAAACAATTTTTAATTTGCTTGGAAGTACGACAGAGAAAAAAGTTGTTTTCCTGAATGAATCTAGCGTTTCTCTTTAAACATCTTTTCAAGTCTGAACTTTAAAAGGAAATGCAGGCAATTTTATAACTAAAATGTTAATTTTAGGGACAATTATAACAATTTCGCAGCAAAAGTCGGAAATTGGTATTCATGAAAATTTTGAGAATTCAAGTTGACTTTTGGGCGAGGTAAATAAAGAGGGGAATAAACAGCGAATGAATTGAGAGTAGTAAATCACGACTTGGAGAGACATTTCATGAACATTGAAATGGTGAACGTTTTTACGTTGACATTGAATGCCAATCAATTCGTTCACATGAAAATAACACATTCCAACTCAACTATTTTCACCTTCAATCCTACAAGAACCTTTTCTATTTTTTACCTCTGCTATGAACAACAATAAATCAACTCCCTATCCTTAAAGGATGATATATAGGATATATAGCACGCAATATCTTATATATGCTCTTATTCATTCTCTAAATTTGCAAAAAATGTAATTTTCCAAAATAATTGTTGCTATTTCCAAAATTATGAAATTATGAAATAAAATAGAAAAGAATTAACTTTGTAAAAGTGTCCAATGTAGAATTTTTTGTGTCCAAGTTGGACGAAAGGCATTTTCCATGACGCACTTGTACTTTCATTTGACTCACATTTATCCACTCCTGTAATCAAAATGATAATATTCATTTTAATTGTATTTTACTTAATTACGCAAGATCATGTATTTAATGTAGAATTTTTTTTACTGCTGACCGTTTGTCTGTTTAACTTTGAGGAGGAGGAGGGAGAGGAGGAGGACTGAGGAGAATTTCAAGACTCCCACCGCCGCCGTCCTTTCTCCAATCATTTCCAAAAAAAATATTCGACACCAATGGAATTTTCTAGAATTTTGAGAGGAGACACTTCAAGCACACTTGTTGTGTTATTCACTTGTTGATTTGAAGAGTGAGACTGATGACTAAAACTAAAAGTGAGACTTTGAGATTGTTGTGAGGTTGTACTCATTGGTTGTTGTAATGAAAAGTGTTATAGAAGAAGTGAGTGAGTGAGTCAAAGTCAACGGACAATTCAATTCTTGGACTAAATCACTTTTGGCCTACATTTTCTGAAATAAATGCTTATAGCGCACTTTCATGTGCTCTTATATAGACTTGTTATAGACATGTTATATACAGCATAGTAGTGCTTTGAAAGCCAGAATTTGTGCATTGGAAGATGTTGGATAAGTAAAGTAAATGTAATGTCTGTATAAGAGTAAAAGACAACAAAGTAACTGGTCATTCTTCTCACTCTCTCAAACTCACATACATACTCTCGTACAGAGTCACTGTGACTCTTCAGTCTCCGCCTTTAAATGGAAAAGATAAGCTGCCACCTAAAATCCAAAGCACAACACAGACACACTGTGTGTGCACCTTAAGTGCAGCTACCTGACTGCTGTCCAATGTGCAACAAAGTACACGACGATGTAGAATGGAGACACACACGTAAATGTACATGTAAGTATATGTATATAGTTAGATACTGCAGTTGAAGCAAAAAGGGAGACAGACAAGATCACTTTATTTATTCTTTTATACAACAAACAGTAATAATAATCCTAAGCAAAAGCATTCAGCAACAAATTCGCACTTTTTTCACTTTCAATATCATCCATGCGTACAATAAACTTTAAATGAGACAACGAAATTAGGATAAATAAATATATTATTATGAAATGATTATGTGTGGCTCAAATCCAAGCACTTATCTCCAACTCCCTATCCACTAATCTTATCTTTCTTTTCATTTGGCTCAGTTTACAATTTTTTCTAAATACCAAATTTACCTTCGCACTCGTCCATCAGATTTCAAAACTTGAATTTAAAATTTCTTCATGTATGAATGTGCATCAAAATTGGAATGTGTTCATTGAAATGTTTCTATTATATATGTGCACACATGTTAAGTATATTTTGACTTTTATTGAGAGAGTGAGAAGTGAGTGACATAAATTTATTTGTAGAAATTGTTTGTTGCATTCGATTGAAGGGCATTCAATTATTATTTATCAGTCATGATCCCTAAATAACTTTTGCCTCACTTTCGTGCAAACACCCTTTCAGATTCTTTTCCTATTTAAAGATTGTATTCTTATGTTAAATCATTCACATTAGCATTATTTCAGAAATATTACAAAAAATTTAAAATTGGCTGTATAAGTGAATGTTGGTATGTTAATAATCGAATCACGCATTCGAACAGATGAAATCAAACTTGTTAGTAATTGCAGAATGTTCGTGCAGACCCGATGTCATATTCGACCAACCAATTTCGGGAAGTTTTGCATCTATCCATTCATACCATCGTTTATTCTCCCCTGAACTGGGCTTCAAAGTGTGCCAAAAAGAAAAATTGTACACCGATTTCGAAATGTCTTAATAGACCAGAACTTAAGGATGAAAAAAAAGATTTAAAAAATATGTCAAGATAGTCTAAGAAAATTTTAAAATGCTTCATAAAAATTTGGATCTGACAGGAATTCTTACCATCAAATCTTAATTTTAGTGGATAAAACTATATTCAAGCAGTCCTACACTTACACGTAACCTTCATAAAATTGTTGTGTACTTTCCTTGCCTGCTGCTATGAACACTCACCATAAATACTCATTTAGTCATTCGCAGTGCATTATTGTCTCAAGTTGTCTCAACGAAATAAACCAATGTGCCAAATATATGTAGGTTACTAAATTTTAGGTAAATTTTTTTCGATAATTAACATGAACATTGACTGAACGAGATAAATAAACTGAATGAATAGTTTTCGGTAGGATTACGCTTTTTTTTTTACTTCCTCCGCACAATCGCAAGGTTTAACACAAAAAAATTTAACACTTTTTATTTTTTTGACTAAAAATATTTGTTGGGTAACACAAACCAAATGATAGTTTTATGCAATTTTTATAGAATCCGTCTAGACATTTCTTTAGTTTTTGGGATAATGTTTGCCTAAAAATACAATATTTATTGCACACATTTATTTTTTGCAAGCAAAAGTCTTACAGAACTAGGATTATTATTCAGGAAAATTGTAATACACTGTAAAAGTTTCAATTTTGGAATGGACGTGCAATACACATTTTCGAATTTTCCATTCAAATTAAAAATTTGTGAACCTCTTCAGATTTTTTTTGGTGTCATTAAGTCCGGGTACAAAGTTCGGTGTAAACAAACACACTGTGGTATTGGAAGTTGCCTCACGGGCGCAGCATAAAGGCCCCAGCGAAGCGGGCGACAAAGGCTAGTAATTGATCTTTGTATATTTGCAGGACTTGTTGGATGAGACGCGTCGGCGAGTTTTTCTTTTCGGAATAAATAAATGAATGAATGGAGTGAATGAGGAGTCTGGTGTGAGGTGAGTGAGAGATTGACTTTAAAAGATTTGCAGCAAAGACGAACAAGAAGGTTTACACGAAGACGCAAGACAGTGTTGAAGACGCTGAAGATGTTGAAGACGGAGCAGCAGCGTGTATTACAGTTACAAAGCAAAGAACTCTCCTGTTGACCTCAAATGCAGTCTCTCTCTCTCGCTGACTCTTTATATTTACCATGTTGCGTGTGTGTGCACTTTTAATAAATGTATTTTGTACATGTTATTGTTGTTGTTGGTTGAGTGGTGCACAGAGATGGATACAGAGTGGATGATGTGGTGGTGAGGTGGAAAGGTATACGCGGTGGTAGGTAAGGTGGTGGTGGTGCTTGTATTGCAAGGGTTGGTCGTTCGAAGAAGAAGGAAACGAAAAGAAGAATAACAGTAAGTAAAGACAAGACACAGCCATCAGCCAACCCTTCCATATAAATAAATGATATTATAATAAGGCAGGTAGGAGATAGGAAGTATAGCAGCAAGTACGGGTGAGTAAAGGTAAGAGAAATTGCCTGAGGACAGGAATTCCTTGGAATGGAATTCATATGCTAATCTGTGTTGAGAGAATGGCTTTTCACTTGACTTGACTTGGTCGTTCGCTACTCGTAGTCGCTACAACTTCTCCATTGACATCGCCATCATTGACACCCCAATACCCTAACATCGCTTCAATATCTACACACACAACTGGAAATTAATTCACCGAAGTAACAACAACAACATGGAGGAACTCAACGAGTTCCATTCCGAATATCATACGGTCAGTATTCTATTTAAATTATTAAACATAATTAATTCATTTGATTTCAGATAATTGGACACAAAATTTCTCTTGAATTGAAATAAATTAAGAATTTGTGAGTTCTGTTCCTTTGGAAAATAATAGTTATAGATATATATATATATATATTATTTTTAAAAATTGTGGGTGAGAGAGAGCGAAAAAATATTTAGCGTGTTCTTGGGTGAGATTCTGTGTGAGGAATGAATCCTTCGTATAAAATCTGCTTCCTTAAATTCTTCGAGAAAATGCACTTTATTCATAAACTTACTTTATATAGAAACTTATTTTGTAGCAGCAGCAGCAACAGCAACAGGTATAAATGTTTGTCTGTATTCTTATGAGTGTGTGAGTGCAGGGGAATGTGTTGCAATTAAATGTGCGATAGTCTCGCTTGGCCAAAAGACCGAAGAGAAAATGATTTTGTGCTTGCTCGATATCCATTGACCTCTGCCTCCAAACTACATACATTCATTCACATCATACACTTATAATATAAATAGGAGAATAGAATAGACATAAGACATAGCACCTGATTATTAACAGTGATGGAATTGTGAGCTTCATTCACCATCGCAGACAGAGACGCAATTGAAATAAAATTCCTGGCTACATTTTTCGTGCACATAGACAACACCACGTAGACACCTCAGACTCAACACACGGAACAGGAAAAGATGAGTCGAAAGAAGCGTCAATCGAAATAATCGCATCTTCATATAAATTATTTAAAATTTAGAATAATTTCAAATTAGAAAGTAGATTTGCAAAATGTCGAAAAAGTCCAAGATTCCAGTGAAGTCAGCGCGTTTGCTGTTTCATGGAAATTTGAATTCGGATCCGATAAGTCTTCCTGTTGTGGGGAATAGTGGTGGTGGGGCGGGGGGTACAGCAGCATTCGGAGGAGGGCTCGGAAGATTAAACAGGACTTCAATGATAATGCCGGCGGGGTTTTATCCGTCAGTGTTGAAAAATAATACGGACAATTTAAAAAAATTAGCAGAGGGCAGAAATACCATAGGGCCCAGTTTTACAAGTAGACATCATCACAGTCACAGCATCACACCAAACTTGTTCAACCAAATCAAATTTAAAAAGGTCACCACAATCGCAATTTAATCGTCGTCCTTAAAAAACATTTTCTTTGTCTGTCTTTGTTTGTCTACATTTTCGTGCTGCAACCAAAACGGTGAGAATAATGATAATTTTGAGAAATATTGATTGTTGTTTTATTTTTCAGGGTGACAATGTTTGGTTTCAAAGTGACTCGACTCAGATATTTGAGCCTGGGACGGTGATTGAGTATCACCCAAGAGGAAACGTGCTCACAATTCAAAATCTTAGAAATGATGTTTTTACGGTGGAAAATAATAACTCTGTCAAAAAAAGAAATGGAGATCTCAGTCATGGAGATCAAATTGGATTCAATGACATGATTTCTATGAGGTAACTATTTTCTACTAATAAATAATTACAAATTTAAATAAGAGTTGAAAATAAAATATTTTTCTAGTGACTTGACTGAGCCTGCGTTGTTGTGGAATGTCAAAACACGATACGAAAATGATATCATTTATGTGAGCTCTTTTTAAATATCATATTTATTCATTTATCGTGAATGCTCCGTTTAAAAATGTAAAAATGAAATTGTAGACGTACGTTGGGAGTATTTTGATTTCTGTAAATCCGTACAAAATGTTTGATATCTATGGACTTCCAAATGTTAAGAAATATGAAGGAAGAGTTTTGGGAGCACTCGAGCCGTAAAATTCTTTTAATTTTATAATTATCATTACAGTTAGAATGAATGATTTTTTTTAAAAATAATGAATCGGTATTGCAGACACCTGTTTAGTATTGGTTCGTCAGCGTACGACCGAATGAACAAAGACAATTCCTCACAAGTGATTGTGATCAGCGGGGAATCTGGGAGTGGGAAAACCGAGTCGACGAAATTAATTATGGGCTACTTGGCGCTGGTGAACAAATCTCCGTCAAATTTAATAACGGAGCAAATTCTCGAGGCCAGTCCTCTTCTCGAGTCTTTCGGAAATGCCAAAACCATCAAAAACGACAATTCAAGTCGATTCGGAAAATTTATTCAAGTTTATTTCAACGGGTAAGGTTATATTTATTAGTATTAGTAAATGTATTCATGCATAATGCATATACGTAGTAATGATTGTAACTATAAATTAATTAGTCGTTCGAGTACGAGTATAATAACGGGATCCCGAATCACGGAGTATTTGTTGGAAAAGTCTCGCATCGTGACGCAAGCGAGTGAGGAGAGGAATTACCACGTGTTCTACGAGCTGCTCAAAGGCTTGAATAAAGAAACAAAGGAAAAATATGGACTTTTGTCTCCAGAGAAATATTTCTATTTGAATCAGGGCGGCAGCTGCGTCATTCACGGAAAAAATGACAAAGAAGACTTTGATGCTCTGTTAAGTGCCATGCAAATACTCGGATTCAGTTCCGATGAACAAGATGGAATCTTTAGAATACTTTCCGCAGGTAAGAATTCTTCATGTTCCCACAATTTTAAACGGCATTTGTATGTTTTATTTGGAATGAGTATTAATAATTTGATTTCAGTTTTGCATCTTGGAAATGTCTATTTTCACCGGAAGAGTCTAAAGCACGGCCAAGAGGGCGTGGAGATTGGAAGCGACGCAGAAATCCAATGGATTGCCCACTTGCTGGAATTAAATCCTGATGGGATCCGAAAAGCCCTCACAACGCGAACTACGGTATTTTTTTTATTACTACATATAATAATTTCTATAATAATAATATTTTAGTATTATTAATAAAATGAATGTATTTTTGTAGGAAGCGAGAAACGAAAAGATGTTGTCACCATTGACAATTGACCAAAGTCTGGACAGTCGAGACGCAATCGCCAAAGTCCTTTATTCGAATCTGTTCACATGGCTAGTTCATCGAATCAACAAAATAGTCTTCAAAGGAGAATCCTCCATTTCGATAAATATCCTCGACATTTTTGGATTCGAAGATTTCAAAGTAATTCATAATTTTTATAAAAAAGTCGTGGAACTTGGAAAATAATAATTAATTATAAAATGTTCGTAGGACAATAGTTTTGAGCAACTTTGCATAAATTACGCCAATGAGAGTCTTCAGCATTATTTGAACAAGCACATTTTCAAACTGGAGCAAATGGAGTACATGAAAGAGAAGATCGATTGGGTGCAAATCAACTACGAAGACAATCTTCCGGTCATCAACCTTCTCAGCAAGAAACCAGTTGGAATTCTTCATCTGCTGGACGACGAGAGCAACTTCCCAAAGGCAACGGACTTGAGTTTCCTAGAAAAGAGTCACTACAATCACGCCCTCAACGAGTACTACCTGAGACCAAGAATGGTCAGCTCGGAATTCGGGGTGAAACATTACGCTGGGCCGGTTTGGTACAACGTGGACGGATTCCTCGACAAGAACAGAGACACACTCAGATCAGATGTCGTCAAATTACTTCAATCTTCAAGAAGCCAAGTAAAAATAATTTCTCTAAATAACTCTAATTTAAAAAAAATAGAAATAAAAATAATTGTAATAATTAAAGATGATCAGTCGGATGGTGATGACGGGTCTGAGCATTCCTCCGGTGCATTCGAGCAGTCGGAGATCTAATGGTCGGTTCATCACAATGAAACCACGGGCGCCAACTGTTGCCGCCCGTTTCTGTGATAGTCTTTCTCAGTTGCTGGACTCGATCAGCAAATGTGACCCGTGGTTTGTCCGATGCATCAAACCAAATAATCAAAAAGCACCAATGAGTCTTGATGTCTTTGTCGTCACCGAACAACTCAGGTAATTATTTATTTAATGCACAATTAACACGATAATAATGTTAATTGTTGTGTAAATAAATAGGTACAGTGGAATATTGGAGACAATAAAGATTCGGAAGTTGGGTTACCCAATTCGTCAGTCGTTCCAGAGTTTCACGCACCGCTACAAATGTCTGCTGAAAAACTTTAGTCGTTTGTCGTCGGACCGGGATTTGACTCGTTTGATTTTGTGCAACGAGAAGGACTACCAAATCGGAAGTACGAAAGTCTTCCTTCGTGAGTCTCTGGAGCAGCAGTTAGAGTCGAGTCGCTATAATTTATTCAACCGAAGTGCCACGATAATTCAGTCCAATGTTCGGTCGTATTTGTGTCGTAAGCGCTACATCAACTACAAACAGTCAGCCATCAAAATTCAAAGTTTCTACCGGATGTCACTGAAGAAAAGAGAATTTTCAAACTACAAGCGAAAAATCGTCACGTTGCAAAGTTACGTTCGAATGTGGATTTGCAAGGGGCGCTACACAAAGGCCCTCGAAATTAGCAAAAGAAAAGCCAAGGGACAACAAGGAAAATTCGACATGAGCCGCGCAGTCGCAGGAGTCAACCACCTAGAAATTCCCGCAGAATTGGCATTCATTCTCTCGAAATGCGAAGCCGGTAAAATTCATTCTATAAATTTAATAATAAGATGTACAAAATGTAGATGTAATTATAATAATGTAGAGCACGAGTACAAGCAACCGGAACTACAAAAGTTGTCTCACGCCATCAACCGTTCCAAGCAGACGAATTACGAAGTGAAGAATTTGACGAGTCAGCACAAAATGAAGAATTATGTCGAAAAGAATTTCAAGACGAATATTTTCTGCATGAAGCGAGAGCCAATCAGCAACCCATTCCTCAGCAACTCCCCCCACGAAGAGAGTCTGACAATCTTCAAGCTCATCCTCCGGTTCATGAACGACGGAAATCTTAGCGGACGCAGAGAACAGGCCCTGCTCAACTACATCGTCAACAAGGGAATCAACAACGTGAATTTACGTGACGAGATTTACGTGCAGCTCATGAACCAGACCAAGAAGAATGACAACCAGGAGAACCTCAACCGTGCCTACCTCCTCATCTGCTGCTGCCTCTGCGCCTTCCCCCCAAGCGAAAATCTGTACCCGTACTTGTTGAAATATTCCTCTGACTTTGGGAACAACTTTGCGTACTCGTGTCAAAGCAAACTCTTGTCCATGGACTTGGACTTGAACCGATTCTACCCGCCCAGCTCCTTGGAGGTCAAAAGCATCCTCAACAGACTCAACATCGCCGTCCACATCAACGAAAGGTACTACCGAGTCGACTCTTGGGACTTTGTCGGGGAATTGGCTGACTTTGCCGTCTCTGCCGTCACTGCAGAAGAATCTAGAGGATGGAGTCTAGAACTGCCAGGTCAATTATTATTTATTTAATTATTTATTTAAATTATTCTTTAAATTATTTTTAAATTAATTAAATGAATTTAATTTGAGTAGATCCGGAGAGCATGGAATTGTACAGTAGCGGCTACCTGTTGGACTTCTTTTCTCGCAATGAGACTTTAGCGGGTTTTGGCCGTACGCAGACGATTGAATTGTTTCCACGTCGTGAGCCGCAAAAGAGTCATTCTGTGGGTTCGATGGTGAGTCACACACGTCCACTTAATCCTCCACCCGCCCCGCCCCCGGAGAAACTTTTGAGCAAAAGTGTTTTGAACGATCGTTACTTTGAGCCAAAGAAATCGAAAAGTCTGGAGAACATTTTGATGGAAGACAACTACAAAAGTCTGGGACTCTCTTCCAGCAAACTGAACGAAAGATATCATTCCATTGAGAACCTGGACTTTAAGGAAAGTCACTCGGTAATGGAGGACGAAATCGAAATCGAATTGGGAGAGGAGAACGAGGATGATGAGGACGACGATGAGGATGACGATGTCACAATTCAGTCTTCAAGTGCCTTTGTTCCAATCGTTAGAAGTGGAAATCCAAGGTTCATCAAAGCCACAAGCTACACAAGCAAAAGAAATTCGGTCGCCGGAAGCTACTCGGGATCTTCCAGAGCATACATTGAACGGTATTTAGTCTAATGTTATTTAAGAAAGTTTTATTTTCCACGTTTGGAGGTTAATTTTTTTAAATTATTGGAAAGGTCTGACATAAAATCCTCAGCGCTTTCGGATACTTCGGAGGCTCCGAGTCTGGCTTCGCACGTTCGACGCGTGCGCGTCCCTTCACAAGCATCGGATGTGGACCAATTTCTGGATGATTTGTTCTCTCCCGTTCTTGACGGGAATTTGGATGATCTTTCGGACGCCCGCAGTCTGATTACCAGCATCAAAGGAGGAGGACACATTCAAATCAACGAAAGAAACTTTTCTCCCATAAACGAAAATCTCTTTGGATACAATTCACCATTCCAAGGAGGTCACAAAATCTTTGGAATTATAATTTATAATTAGAAATTGTAATTATAATAATTACAATAAAATATTTTCCAATAGAAATCGCGCACACGTCGAATTTGCAGCGAGCAGCCTTTTTGCAATCCGCGATGGCGCAGAATATTCAAATTCAGCAACAACTGATTGCACAGAACAACGCGTTGCAGCACATGTTGCAGCAACAACTCAGTTTGGAGACAAACACTTCAACCAGCGAGTCCAGATTAACACCTAGTAGTAGTCACAAAAGTTCAAGGGTCATCAGTCCATCCAGTCTGGAATTGGCAGGTGCCTTTGGATCAAGAAAAAATTCAGAAGACGACAACAAAGGTATCGAAATAAAAATACGATTTCTAATAAATAAAAACTAGTGTGAAAAAATTCTCAGAAAGTGGAATTTTAAACAAATTCTATCTTTTCAAGATTTACCGCACATTCCGCCTCCACCACCGTTGCCAATGGATTTGATCGAGGGTCACCGTCCGTTCATGGATCCTTACGGCCGAGCCAAGACTGTTCGCATTGGAAAATGGCGATGGCCACCTGCCGCTGGAGAAGAAGCTGTCTCTCCCGACAGTTTCCAAGAATTCAAAAATCGTCTTCAGGAAAAGAGAAAGTTGGACGAATGGGGAGATGAAGTCACCACTGACATCAATCGCAACAACAACAGCAATGGCAATGGAAACCACGTGAACAATAATAACAACAACAACAACAACAACAACAGCAATAATAATAACAATGGATTTGTTGGGGGGAAAAAAATAGCGCGAAATTTTGGAGACGGAGTTGTTGGAAAATTGAAATTGAGTCAGGAAATGCGTCAAAAGCTGGAACAAGTGACGAGTGTGAGGGGCCCCAGGGCCACAAAACCGTCTGCCACCTTCCCAACTGTACCCATAAACAAAGAGAGGGAAGAGCCGGAAATTCGTAAAATTGATGAAAATCGTCGACTTTTGCTTCAAGTAAGTTAACATTTTTAATCTATTTCTCATCTATTTACTAAAAATCAATCTAAATACAATAAAAATCAATGTCATCATTCAGGAAAAATTAGCGGGAAAATTTCAAAAGTCTTCAACGGAAATGATTGGAGTGGCGCCTTCGTCGATGACGATGGCGACGAATTACTCGGACTACGATGGAATTTCGACTATTTACAACGGAGGTACGAGCACCACGGGAGTTGAATTCAAATCAAGTCCAAATTTTCTAGAGCCGATGCTAGATGACCACCACATGATGGCGAAGGAGGACACGGACGACGAAGTGATTCAAACGCGATTGCTGACAAACAATCAAAGTAGTTGTTTTGGATACAACAACGTGAAATTTCTGCTCCGGAAAGAAGTTTTTTATCCAAACGAGAACTTGAACAATAGCGCCCTGGATATTGTATTTCTTCAGATTCTACGAGATCTTCGCTACGGCTCCAGGAGAATCTTTCAGGCAGAAAAATCCAAGGGCAGAAATCTTGTGAGTGGATATTGTGATTTGGAGTCTCAATGGGAAAATGTCGTGGACAGCGTCAGGAATTTGAAAGCGGGCGTCAAGCGCTCACTCGTCGAATGCGCCAAAAATTGGCAACTCTACTTTTGGAGATTGTTCCCCGTTCAGGTGCCTGCATTTTCACAATGATTTCATTTTTATTCTTAATTTTGAATTGAAAGTTCTTTATTGATAAATAATTTGATAGACATCTCGGGACGTGAATTATTTGGCCGTGAATGGATCTGGAGTTAAATTTGTCAATTTTTCTGCTCACAACAATGAAATATTAAATGTCACCAATTCATTCTCGTAAGTGCAATTAAAATGGTAATTTATTGGATAAAGTGATTGAATTTATGAAATGTTTTTTTTAAAGTTGGGATGAAGTGTTGGATTTGTTGTTACCAAAATCGAGTTTATTGCATTTGGTGGTACGCAAGGATTTGGTGGAGAACAAATGGAGTTTTTACACGAATCGTGCAAAAGTCATTCTTCAATTCGCCAACGTTTTTCTCAGTCGCAGAGAATTGACTCCCGTCAAGGTACATTATTAATTTTTATCAGTTGTTTTTTGTGAAAGCCGCTTTCCAATTGTTCATTATGTTTTGAGATTATTTGGCATTTAATAAGTAGTTTGCATTCACGGTCACACAACAAACTTATTTAATTAATGTCGTCGTCACTTTCATCATGGCGTAACATTTCTCATTATTTTTTATCGCCCCATAACCCACTCATCGTCAACCGTCGTCCACGTTCAATAATTTCTCATTCCTTCATTAAAAGATTGCTACTTTTTCTATCGCCAGGGTCAAAATTGTAGGATATATTTATATATATGGTAAGCTCTGTCCACAAATTGGTCACTACTTTTGCATGGATGGTCAAACTAATGTATCATGGTTTTCAGTGATTTTGAGCGAAATTGGTTGAAATGTGTTTGCAGGCAGACTCGCCACTCCAATGAGACAATTGAAGAACATCCTTTACATTATCATTAAGGAATTATGTTTAGCGGGAAGGGGGCGGGGGGGAGGGGAACTCGCATTATGTGATTAAGCTAATTTAATAAGCAGTGAAATGGTAATGTAATTATGGTAGTTGTTGGGGAGAAATATTTATTTTGTAAGAGTGAGTCAGTGAGTCAACTTTGTATTTTATTTACTCGAAAAGAGTTCAGGCGAAACCTCCCTTCTTCTGCCTCTTGTTGTTGGCAGTGGTGGTTAGTAGCACTTGTGGTGGTGGTGGTGGTGGTGCTCAGTGTTGTGAGACAACAACGAATATTACGCGTGTACGTAATGGTGGGGCATGTAATCCAAATGCTATTCTCTAATGATTACAAGATGGAATGCAGAGGGACTTTCCGCTCTCATTCACTCGATTCGATCAAAGATATCTCTTTCTCATTCCTTAATACTTGAAGAATCTATTTTCCTTCTTACTTCTTCTTCGCCTTCTTCCTCTTGTTTCGTTGTAGTCAGAAATTCTATTCATGATTCTAGTCAAAATTATTTATTATTGTAGCTAGTTTAGAGTTGAGCTAGTGAGGTGATAGGGAGGAGGAGGAGGATGAATTGTGATTTGGAGGTGGTGGAGGCAGAGGGGGAAGTCCCATTAAAAGTTTGGTACAAAGCCATCAAAAAGTCCAAGTGGGTGAGTCCTCTTCTCGATTTGTACCTCTCCACCCTCCACAATGTTAACCCAATTCTCTCTCTCCACCACAATCAAAATAGCAACGTCGACGACGACGACCAACAAACAGATCTTAACAACAATAATAATAACAACACAAACAATCCAAATCAAAAGGTTCCAAATAATTCAAGATTTTTTTAATCGTTTCATCTATTTTCTAAATAGATTTATTTCAAAGAGCATTCTAGTGTAATCGTTTAAAAACATCTCAGAAATAAAGTTTCTTTCTTGGAAAATCTTTGAAACTTGTAAAATTTAAAAATTTAAATATTCTGAATCATTAAATATATTTTTCAGGAAGTGGATGACTTTAGCAGTGCATCTCAAGTGAACAACAGCAGCAACCAATGGCAGCCGCAAGTGTCCATTACAAACGGACCTGATGTTGAAGAATTGGAAGAATTACCAAAAGACGATGGAAAACATTCTCTCTTGCAATTTGCTATCAAATATTTCAGACAAGAAAAGTAAACAAGTTTATTCTAATTTTTAAATGTTTATAAATATAATTGCTGTATTATAATAATCATTATAATACATTATATAAAGGTTTGATTTGGGTAAAACTGATCCGAAATCTCGTAACGAGTGGACATGGCGGCAACAAATGGATTTAGTGAAATATTCAAACAAAATGTTGGAATGTTCGTTGTTGCCGTTGGATGAGCATTTGAATTCTTTGGCCCTCGAGTGTTTCCATTCCATCCTCAAGTACATGGGAGACTCGAACGGAAAAGTTCATCCAACTCCTCCAAACGAAGTGGAAGCAGTCTACACGCTTCTCAGAGTAATTTTTTAAAATAAATTATTCCTATCTAAAATCTGTTATTGACTTGTATTTAAATTTATTTTCAGAATTGTCACAGTTCTTCGTCTTCGTTGCACGACGAGATTTATTGCGAGATCATGAAGCAGACGACGAATAACACGACTCGTTCTGCTCAACGTGGTTGGCGCCTGTTCACCATCATAGCGGCCTACTTCACTTGCAGCGACATTCTGAAACCGTACTTATTCAAATACCTGGAGACAAACGCTTACGACAAACGGCGAGCCTTTCATGGAACCGCCCTCGTCACTCTTCAGAATTTGCGCAAGACCTTTAAATACGGCGGTCGCCGCAACGTTCCCTCTGTGGAAGAAATCACGGCCATCACGGCCGGAAGAAATGCCAAGCGACAAATATTCCGCCTCCCCGGCGGCACCCAACGAGTCGTCAACATCAAAGCGACTACCGTTGTCCAGGACGTGATCGACGAGCTGTGCGTCAGTCTGAATGTCATCGAGGCGGAGGAGCGAGAAGAATTCTCCGTGTATTGCATTGTGGACGGGGACACTTTCACGATGCCCCTCCAGAAGGAGGAGTACATCCTGGATGTCACCACCGAATTGCACAAAAACCAACAAGTTTTCTATCTGATTTTCTGTCGGTCCGTTAATCAAACATTAATTTTGCTATTCTAATTATTTGTGTTTCATGTCTCCGGAAATCAGATTTTGAATTGAAATGTTTAAAGGTCCGTTTGGTTCTTCCCGATGAGACTGGACTCAAATCTCTATGTCGAAGTCGTCTTTAATCAAATCGCACCCGACTACCTCGAGGGATTTCTACTGCGCATGCCTGGACAAACTATTCTACAAAATACAATTGTATATAAATATACACAATACAATATTCAATCTAATTATTAAGGAGTTCAGTTCCTTTATAGCAATGTTTTGTTTTTCTGTCCGTCCGTCCGTCCTTCCCGTTCCCTATATCCTATATATACTCCAGAACCAATAGCTATATTCTGTGTGAGCTGAAGGGATAAAAAAAAGGAAAGCATCTGCCCAAAATTTAGTAAAGTAATTAAGTTATAGGCAGAGTTAGGAAAGGCAGGCAAAACCCTATTCTATAAAACTTTGTCTTTACGCGTTTCATACCATTAAGGGAGCTCAACTTTTAAGTGCCTATTTCGTTTTGAGTTTTCAGCATTATTTATACCTATTTTACAGTTTTAGTGAAAAGAAAAATTTATTTCATAATTTTTACAGTTTAATACCTATTATTCAGTCACTATAGACTCGATGAATATTTTCAACCAACCATACGACTCCAACCAATTTTAAATTGAATCACGAATGTATTAAATGTATGTATCGAATATAATGACATGTATGAACTCTCGCCGCATCATCTAACTGCTAATCACAATCTGAAATGGTCATTTAACAATATTACTACACTACTACTCACTCAGCAATGAGCATTTGACTGTAATGACATGTATTTCTTAAAGGACAAGACAAGAAAATTTGAAAACGTGATTTTCAAAAGAAAACTACTTTTCAATTTTTCATTTTTCAAAACCTGTTCTGATAATACCTGAGCTCTTTACTCTTCGTTTTTTGAAGAGGTTTATTAAATTTAATAATTAAAAAATTAATTTAAATTGAATTTAGTACGATATTGCACGGATAGCCTCGCTGTTGCACCGTGCGGCGGACTTGACGACGGCACCAACTTTGAAAGAGACAAAGTACCTTCTACCAAAGCCGGCATTGGCTGCCAGGTCAATGTCACCCAACCGGTGGGTCACTCTTGTTAATAATTATTGGAATGAAGACAACGCCCCACTTATTGCTCCTCTTCAGGCAAAGGCAACCGTCTTAGGTATTTCATTCATTAAATTAATGATTTCAATTTGATTTTTGAAATATGATTTATTTGTTTTTTAAAGAAATTCTTGAAAAATGGGATTTGTTTGGTTCGAGTTTTTTCACGTTGAAACGGATCACTGATCCTGCGCCAAGTGAAGAATACATCTTGGCACTTAATAAACACGGAGTTCACTTTCTAGACCTGATCACTCACGTAATAATAATAACAATAAAATAACATTTAATATACATTTTTAAAATTGAAAAAAATCATGATTGCTTTATAATTTTAGGAGACGATAACAAGTTGGCCATTCAACGACATCATTTCAACGCGCAAAGTGAAGAATGAGGATGGTGTTTTGTTTTTGGACATGAAGTATGGAAATTTAATGCAGCAAAAAATAATTCGTTTGCAAACAGAACACGCTCATGAAATTTCCAGACTAATCAGACAATATATTCATATTCAAAAATATAATAAAAATGTTTTGTAGCTTTCCACAAAAGGGAGTCGCGGTTTGTTAATAAATATATTTATTTAAATACAAAATACTCAATACAAAATCATTCATCGAATACCTTCGCATCTATTCACAAAAGCAGCAGAGCTAAAATTGTAACATTTCGTTTGTCCAATTTCTGGTCATTATTTTCTTAATTCGTGTAACTTTATTAATAGTTTTCAATTTCTGCTTCATTATGAAAAGTTTTGTCAGTAAAATATAACAGAAATGCACCACAAGGCGGGAATATTTTTTTAAATTTAGTCGCAGCCAATAGTGTATTACTTGTGTCTCCAGATGGAAATCAACGTTAACTATAATGCAGTTGAGGTCAGACACATAAAATTAATTTGTAATTGAATTCAACAACCGTATGTGAAATGCCCGGACACGTAATTATCAACCAAAAAATATCCAACCCTCCCGGTCAGCCCAGCCCGCAGCCATTCTTTTTTTCAATAAATGCCCGGTCCACAAAAAAATGTCCACTGTCCATATCGCCCAAAAGAGCCCAAACGTTACTACCAAATTGATACCAAATCTTACTAAATAGTGAACTGAGCACTTACCCCTTCCCCCCCTGTTTTATTATTACCTACAAACATGCCACAAGAGGAACCATTTCATTCAGATGCATGCAAGATACAGTTTTCACTCTTCTTAACTGTATTGTGGTTACAAGTTACAAATGACCGACTTTGTCGTTAAAATTCCATGATAAGTAACGTGTAACTTCTCATTTAACGAAAATACAGTAACATCAAGGTACACAAATGACTTCCATCTGCATACCACGTTGGAAGAAAGTCACTTGAAATGGATAAATTGGACGAAGTGGAGTAAATGAGTAACACAAGTGTGTGCCAATTGTTAAAAGAATAACTTGATGCAAGAAAAAGTGGATACACGTAAAAAGTGGGGCAAAAAAAATTGTAAGGCGAGTACTAGTTGGATTTAGAATTTTGTTTTGGGTGGACTGTGGAATACAACCGGTTGTTCGGTTGCTGCTGCCTGCGTTGCACATATGATGATCGAGTTTCAGTGAAAGTGTTGTGGGATATAAATGCCAAGTGACAATGAAAGGAAGCGACGTATTTCCTAATGTATGGAATTAATGATTACTCTAACAGACTCTACATCACATCAGAGAGTGTATAAGTAAAGTGTATTCTGGGGGATTCTCTGCCAAATTTGTTTGGCAGTTAGCTTTTACGTTCGGAAATAATCACCAAAAGATCGCATTATCGCACATGTCGCCGCGTGCATGAATCCAGTCCGCATTATGCACTCATTCATTTATTATTATTCGGTTTTACTGACTATTCGACTCCACCACCCACTCAAATACATACTCTGGCCTGCTACTTCCTCTCCGCCTGCCTTTGACTACTTCTCGCCTCACGTCTTCCTCCTCCACGCCTATTTTCTTCTCCCACTTCAACCTCTAACCCGGCTCCTCATCAGTCGACGTCCACAAAAATTATTTTGGCTGGGCAACATAGATTAGTTAAAATAAAAATATGACATTGATTCCTCATCCGCTCTTCCATTTAAGTAATATGTAAGCAGAGGGAAACCACATAAGGGGGCAAGGGTAGCCACGCCCAGATGCCTACAGCCTTAATGTCTTCACGGGACAAAACATACATACGGACATTGAACGGTTTTTAGGAAAATTGAGGAAATGTGCTGGCCCCCACTTCTTTAATATAAATATGAGTTTCCCGTACATTTTATGAATATTTCTGATGTATATGTAAAATATTCATCAAAAATTTCAAATTTATGTGAATTTATGTTGTTGTGAGAATAAATTTTGAGTAAACAGATTTCGTTTACAGATGGTAAAATTATGTTTGGGGATTTGCTAGATTGAATGGTCTGAACGAAAGTGATTTGAAGTAGATATATTAATAAAAAAAGCGAATCAATCATTGAAATGTGTGAAATCCCCGTGTCCTGAAGAAGGCTGGTAGTTATGCGATTACTACATACCACTCAACTTAAAATTATCATATGTGAATATATCATTTGAGTAGGTGTGTGTGTGGGGTACTTTTCTTTAGCCCTGTGCTGGAAGGATTGGAGATTGGTTAGATATAAATTAAATTTCTTGTTGTATACTTTTAGTTTTATGTGTAAGTTCGGAGTGAGAAACGTGCGATAATTGACTTGAGTTTACATATATGTGAGTGAATGACTGTGACAAATGCGGGCCAACACCTGCTCTAATTCAAGCGAAACGCAACTCATCTACGGAATTCTAAAGTTGATGCAATTTTGATGATCTCTCAACAGCAACAGGGTGGCAACCAACACGGGTTTTTATTCTGTTCGGAAAATTCATTTTAATCAATAATTTCAACTCTTTTTAAATGCAAAAATTAAATAAAACTTGAATAAATGGAAATAATTAAAGAAAATTAAAAAAAATATTGGGAAAGGTGACAAAATAAATTTAGAATTGTAAATTAAGATTTTGGTTCAGAGAAGGAGCCCTGTTCTGATGAGATTGCTGAGATTGTGAGTGAGTAGGTAAAACGCCATGTGGTGTGTGTGGCTCTGGTGCAAAGTCTTTTTTCGCATTTGAGTGAGAAGAGCAAATTTGTATTCAGAGTCTAGAGAACTGGCTCTCTTTCACCTTCATTATGAGTACCAATTAATCTTGATATTCCTCCATGACATCACAGAGATGGTCAAGATACTTTAGTTTAAGATACATCCAATAGCTTAAGGGGGCGTGCACACACCTTTTCGCCCGACGAGAACGGTCCACCAGTCTAATATTTGGCATGGCAATACCTACTCACTACCCCTGAAAAACTAAGATGTTTATCTAGGGCGGTCTAGGCCTTTTTTAAAATGTTTGTACTGGGTGGGAAAATACATTGGGAAACTTGAGATTAGCCAATTTGACACAGTAAAAACCATTAAAACGCAAAAATTGTTCGCAAGTGCCCTTCCGCACACATTCTTCTTTCATAATCACTTTTTATATTCATTCAATTTTTTTTCAAAATCTTCAAATCATCTCACAATTTTTTTGCATCCTTGAAACGAGAATTCTGATGACATAGAGCATAGACATTGAGCGCGAGAGCCGTTCATACATGCGTCCGTAACACTCGTGCGGCATCAAGATAGGCACTCTTCTAATCCCGATTATTTACAAATATAAACGATTCAGCACGTCATTTATGATCGCTGAAAAATTAGGCGAACATATTGCTTCTCACAGTCAAGGTGTGCACGCAGCCTTAAGATACAATGCAAAATACATTCTAAAATTTTTGTCGCTCAAGATGCATTAGGAAATTCTTCTCACTCACGATACATTTCAAAATTCTTATCGCTAAGGTACATTCTAAAATTCTTATCGCTCAAGATACATTCCAAAACTCTTATCGCTCAAGATAAATACAAGCATGCAGCCCACATTCTGAGCACTTCAAGATACAAGATAGATTCTATTGTATCG
>JABASC010001713.1:0-21427 GCA_019776185.1 Plutomurus gul | reverse complement strand
ATGATTAACTTTTCCCTTTGCACATTGTTTGGATACAAATGTACTGTATTACTCACTCAACGCCAAGGTCTATGAAGATGCACAGCACTGCACCCCAAGTATAATCCCAATGTAAATCAGCCTGTAAATAGTTATTTTAGTGACATTTTTTGTCAATGTAGTGACAAATGCTGTAGTGTGGAAAACTGTTGGCTTTTAGTTATTGAAAATGTTTATTCTTATTTAATCTACCCTTATGCTTTCTCTTTAATCTAAAAATATGAAAATGAAATAGAAATAATGGTATGTACTTATGTAAGGAGGAACTAACAACTAAACACATACTGTAGGAGCAGTACTAAATGCTGTGTCTTGATATTACTTGGATATGTAGCTTGTCATTAAAGTAGTTTGGAATTACGGAGTTAGCTTCGGAAAAGTAATAAATTTAAACTTGTGCATTAGCATTAACATAGCTAAAAAAACTAATAACAACAGAGTTTACTCGGTAAATTAAGCATTTACAAAACATAATTTTTGTCACACGTGCATAGGGATTGTTTGTGAACGGGGATTGCCTGAAGGTAACGTAATTTAGTTTGAACGTTTGCACCATGTCAAAATGTAGAAAATGAGAGAAGAACGAGGCATAGCAAACCATAGAAGACAGAAAAATCGAACCTAGGTAAAAGGGATGACTTGTTAAATGTTCACATAGATTACAGAGAAATATTCCAAAGTTCTTCGGCATCAGGATGACGTAGAACGAAAGAAAGGAGGTGTAAAAAAGGTGGGAACAAATTACTCAATTTGACACACTATTAGTATCCCCACAGTAAACTAAACGAATGAAACTACGAACAGGACAGCAACATCGTACGAAGTTGAGAAAAAGTGGGTTTATCTGTATTTTATACTTCTGTCTTCTTCGGCTACACTTCCCTTTTCTTTGCACTCACTTTATACTACTCGACTGCAGTCAGCAGAAAAACTTGAGAGTCAGATCATCAGCCGGATACACAAGAAAAGAGCCGTGAATTGTCCAGAACATTAAGCCACATCACATTGCATTATGTTAGAATGAAACTTTGATGCCTTCGTATAATGTGCTCTTAGTGCATTATTCCTATAATACTACAACTGAGGTTAAGTTTCCATTTCTATTGTTTATTTTACGAGAGCAATAAGTGGGAAGCGCACACACAACAAAATCTATGCCCATGACCAATTCACTTAATGCCCCCAAACAAGGGTTGATGCAATTTCTATTTCTGTAGATTTATTATCCTTCCAGACTTCCAGATCCTCCGACTGTGCGATCCAGTCTCCGCATTTTACCATTCACTTCAACTTACTCATTGTACGTAGTAGGGAGTTGTGAACTGTTAAGAGCTTTTATATTCTTCCTGACTTTTTTTTAGCCTTGAGCATCAAATAAATACTATGAAGTACTCTCTTGATAACTTAGTGCTACATTGGCCATACTGTAAACATATGTATAGACGTATTCTCTAGCGTCAGGTTGGAGCTGCATCAGCAGCGGTGCGGTTGCTGTGATTTTATAGATAAACTTCTAATCGAATGGATTCTGTCTTTTAGCGAAATTTGAGAAGACGATATGTCATTTGCTACAGGAGTAGGCAGTAATGAGTGTAGTACATAAAAGTAGCTTAAAGTGAATTGGATTCAGTATTCAGTTTAATATTCTAAGTAAATAGAGTAAGTGCCCTGAATGGCCAGCAGCGGTGAGAATTCTGAATACAACCTTATTGAGTGTTGGACACAAACTATTGAAACTAAACGACAACTCGTCGTTTGAAGGTGGTAGTCACGTTTTAAAGAGCAGTAAATACGAGTTAAAATGTTTTTCTATTAATGTTCAACAAACTGGTTGTAAGTTTGGTTGTTGTAATGACGAGAGGTCTGCTGGTTGTTGCTTTTGCTCTAGGCTTTAGCCTACTAAAAGTATTCTCTCTCTCTATCTGGCTCTTCAGATATGGCCAGTGTTCAATTACTATCGTTTTTGGTTGCACGGCAGGCTCTATGGGCGCTAAGGTTAGGCGACAATGACAGGCATAGTGACATCGCGGTGGTTTAGTAATTTCTATTGAACTCTCAACATGTGTAATGCGTGTGTCTGACTGAGCTGAAGCTTTCCGTTGTTGTATTATTCATGCTTGTAATAGAACATTACTATTACTAGTCTATAGTCTCAAACCTACTATATGTAACTAAAAGTCATTCACTACTAGATGAGTTGGATATAATACAGTCGGTGTCGGCACATTTAATTTTATATGATGAAGTAGTCTTTCTGTATGTGTGTGTAATTCAATTCATTGTATGTCAACCAACCGTCAACTGATGCTTCACTGTTATCTTATGAAGGTCTGAAAGAATGTTAGCTGAATGTTTAAGTAGCTATTTTTCCCAACGTTATATTCTGTGTCGTGTAGTACAACCAAGAATAAGCAGTGCAACAGAAACAGATAATGTACATATTTATTGCATTGTTGAGCTTTAAAAAGAATGACTGCGTGTACTGTGAAGTAATCACACAGAGAGAAGAGCTGCACAATCGTCAAATCATTTGATGGAAGACACTTCTTTAGATTTTATTAGCTGCTGGGCAGAGGAAGGAAGGCCTTGGCCTGGTCCCAGTCCCAGAGACCTTTAAATATTCCATCCCTAAATCATGTTTTCATTTTTCCTTGACATTACTTGATGTAAACGAAGGAGAGAGAAAAATTAGAAGAAAACATTATGTGGGGAGAGAGGAAAAGTCTCGGATGGAGAGAAATAAAAGGTTCTGAATGCGAAGACTAGTTATCTCTCGACTGCAACTGCATCCAACCCACAAGAATAGAGAACAAGACACATTGTGATGGAGGAACTGTGTAGAAAAGGAGCAGATGGACAGGCTGTTTAAGACAAAGTGAGTTTGAGTCTCGCTTACTCACGTTAAGTTCAGAGGAATAGTATAGAAAGAGAGCAGCAGTACAACTGCAACTACATACATATACATACATACTACTACGCTTATAAAGCTTACGAGGGATATGGTGCTTCGGTAATGCGAATGAAGCTAACTAGTAGGCTTCTTCCATTTCAACTCAACATCCAGTGTAGTGTCAAAATCCCGGGTAGCGAGCCGAGCGCGAGCTAAGCAAAATAAGCAAAGCAAGGGAAACGAAGCAATACAGTACTGTGTATAGGGTGGTAGAGAGAGAGAGAGAGAGAGAGAGAGAGATGCGAGAGGAGAATATGTAGTCAGAGGAGTGCTGGTTCATACCAATTCTATGACACACGAGAAGAACCATAAGAGAATACTTGCCGGTTTACTTGTGTTACTACTTATTTGATGTTAACTACAGAGCAGTGCAGTGGCTCGTAGTCGAGTACAAAGGGAAGGAGGCAGACAACAGAACGATGGAGAATCGACTCAACGTGGCTGTATTGTTTGTACTATATATATGAAACACTGTCTTGTCTTTATCATCACATCAACCTTTTCATTTACTTCGCCAGCAATGAGGAATGCTTTTGTATTCTTAATTATGACAGGATATTACGCATAGCAGAATAAACTTGAGAAATGCGACAGTGTAAACAAACAATTAGACGGGTAATCCTCCTTCATCCAACGATGGGAAAATTATGCCAATGTTATTATAAAGAAAGCGAAGTGTTGTAATTTTATGGCATGAGTACCTTTCCTCTATTATATGTATGTATTTACTATGTAGTATTTACCGAGTAAGTAACAACGAAAGTGTATAGGATCATGCCAACAGAGCAGGCCAACGTACTTAGAGGAAGCAAAGGGGGAAAGTAGAAATTCAGAGTTTTTGGAGAGAGAGAGAGAGAGAGAGAGAGAGAGAACTTAACCATGCCATTGATTTTTCCGGTCTTTACCTCTTAGCTCTTGCAGTTGTTGGAGAGAGAAGCCTGCATACGTATGTATGTATAAAAGCATAGCCCTTTTCATCTAAAGTTCCTTTCGCCTTATTTCATATGCCTCTTTCATTTCTCCTTCCGTCTCGCTTTCCTCTTCCCTTCTGATTTCTCGGTTTGATCCTCCTGCCTTGCAGATTTCCTTTTTCTTCTACATGCTCAACGTTCTAGTAGTGAGTAGTGGTAGTCTTCCTGAAGTCGACTCCGTTGACTCCGTTGACTCACTTGTGCAGTTGTGACATATAATAATGCTTTCTGTCACTATTATGGAGTGGATGCTTGCAAGCTATAGGAAGGTAGCAATAAGTCCCATGCTAAAAGTATCTAGTTCAAAGTAATGTTTCGTTCATTGAATGTCATGGGAGTAGGGTCACCATTTTCTGTTGTGCAATTTTATCTGACAGAAGAATAAATATAAATATGTGTTTAGGATATTTCCACTCTGTCAACTTTGAAAAAGAATATGGCTAAATTAGTTCAAATTAAGAGCACAAAGATAGACAGAGGCACAGAGAAAAGATTCCAACGATTTTATGACTACGGTTAAGGCAATAGGATACATTTGAGTTGAAAATCGTTGAGTGGTGAGAGTGAGGGTGAATTTCCTTCTAGTATTCCGTCATATCCTCTCTCTCAAAGGCAAAACATGTAAGTTACGTATGTATTTATGCATCTGAGTTGAGAGCTGGAGCGAAAGGCAATATTTTTCAATATTGAATTGGATTGTTGAAAATTCTTGGCATGGAACGCAACCAAACAACACAAGAATCATATGGCATTCCCTGGCATGATGAAAAGTTGGAACGAAAGAAAAGTCTCTCTCTCTCTCCTTTTTACTACTGCAAGTACAACTGTACTTGTATTATGTGCAGTACTGTTGGTGCTGTGACGCTGTGTGTGTCGTGAGTGAATATGGTTGGATTGCTGGTGGTGGCAGCGTATAGTAAGGATGCAGATACTTGAACATGCACATTATACACGTACGGTGTATATTATTTTGCAAAGTAGTGTGTCTGTCTGTATAGGAATAAAGCAAAAGGGATAAAGGATAAAAGCTGTTGTGTCGTTTTCTATTCGATCGTGTATACCATTGGTGAATAGTAATGGCATTGTGTTGCTGTATTGAAGTGAATTTGAGTGAGTGTGCATTTGTAGGTTTTCCAATAGGACGATAATATATAACTAGATACTTATTGGTCGATTGGAGGCAAGAAGCATTTATCATCGCACAACAGATCGAGAAATCTGCTCCGCTCCACTTGAGTCTAAGCTTGGACCGCAACGTTTTATCGTTTCCTACTTATAAGGATAAGAAGGCATGAGAGAACTTGAGGCAAAGCAAGTCATCTCAACTTAAGACTGAATCAGATTGGCTTCTGTGGCACTGTGCTGTGCAGGAAGCATAAATCCATATACTCAGGGTCTTGTACTTTTCACTACTGTCATAAAATGGCTATTAATTTAAACTACTGTAACTTCCCCTCAGCTTAGGATCTTCAATTTCCTTTTTTCCGCGTTAATAATTTAAAAGGCTCTATTGTCTCCACATTAAAGACTCCATTGTCAATGGCCATACATTAACATTCTTTTACAAACTTTATAGGCAGTCTTACACGGAGGTTGCATTTTATTCTTGTTAGTGTCGGCCTACGGACGTTTAATTCTTGAGCGCAGATATATTTCTATGTACTGGGTACTGTGGGTACATTGTTTAAATGGGAATATAAGAGTGATTTGTAATGTAATTAGTTTTCCAAGCACCCTGTACTACGTCCTAAGGGAATAGAAACACATCTGTTTCATATTTTACTCGTGTTGTAAATGTAGCTGTGTGTATTCAACACTGTGGCTATTAAGACTGCTTAAAGGAATTGCAGAGGAGAAATAGAGAAGTTGTTACACAGACGAGATGAGATATCTATATGAGAAAAGGAGAGAGAGAGAGAGAAGCCGAGCCAAGTCAAGGGAGTAATTTTTTAAGGTTGAGGTTGAGTGAAGTTGAAGTTGCACCGAGTAGAAGCCGAGTGAGTCCGATGCCCGGGTTCTAATATAATGTAAGCAGAGAGAAAAAGGGAAAGGCACAAGAAAGAAAGTTAAAGAGAGAATAAAAGAGCTAAAGAGCTTCTCCTTACTAACACTACACAATTTTCAAACTCACAGCAAAGAGAGAGAGGATAGAATCTTAAAGAGTCAAGTTCAGTTGAGTTGTATTGTGAATTGCTTGCAGAGTGAGCACTGAAAAGAAATGAATGAATAGACCGCACACTGCTTCAATTCAAATCCCGTCCTATTCCTTGGGCTTTCATGTGTAGTTCATCTCTGTTACGTTATGATGAGGACGAGACATAACGTGAGAGTGAATTGTGTTGAGTGAAGCAAAGCAAGTTTGCATTTTTATTTTATTTGCTTGGCCTGGCTTAGCTGGAGGTACGACTGTGGTGTGCTCATACACTATATATGGAAAGTGTTGGGACTAATGATATCCCGTCATCATTTTCTCCCAGGGCAGAATTTTTTTCTTCTTTATTCATTTCTTACCTGTTTTCGATTTCTCTGTTTCCCTTTTGCCCAGTTTTCTGCATGGTGTGTTGTCGCGATGCTTTGTGTACAATTCGATGTACGAATTCTTGTGTGAGGAGCCTTGTGGACATTGGAAAATGAATGAGAACTTTAAATTCAAGTAGCATAGGAATATGTGCGGCGTTTAGTTAGGCATTTGTTTGTAAAGTACTTATTGCCAACACTTGGTGTTATAAAATGAGCTAATGAAACGTTCATTTGACTTGAGAATGGAACGACAAGAACACTGAAATAATTCTCACTTTAATTCACTTGACAAGTATTCGAACCAATCCTGTACTAATAGGTTGAAGAGAGAGAGAGAGAGAAAAAAAACTCTTATAAAACTAAACTACCCACAGCTTCAAAAGCAGAATAATGCATCAATTTTTATGTAGCTCCAGTGAAGTGGAAAAGTTTATGGCCCTCCAAACTAGAGTAGTAATAAATTAGGCGTGAAACTTTGGTTTAATTAAACTCTTTCCTTCTAATCTGTATACTCAGCGATTATATTCAGCAGTATATATGGAGACAGGAGAATTCCATGCATCTCCACACTGTTATTCTGCTTCCGTGGTGTTCACGTCAGTTCAGCCTCCATGTACAAATACTAAATACTACTACAAAGTACGACCGTGTGGAAAAGCCAAGTTGAAAAGAGCGTTTGGTGCTTTCTTAATGTTTCTTGGATAGAGAGTTAGTGCAGTAGTAGCAAATGTCAAGATTAGCGTAAATCTCTTCGAAATTGCAACTACCCTTGTTGAATACGAAATTGATGCTTGAGTTGACTTTGGCTTCTGTGAGTTTTCAGATCTTTTGTCGTATGCTTTAAAAGCGGAGAAGGTGGTTTGCTCTCATGCAGAGGCACACATACACAGCAGGGAGAGAGTCACTTGATGTTTCAAGTAATGCAGTTGAGAGTGGAATGCTTTTGGCCCACGCCCTCATTCTCTAAACATTAACGGGGGAATGTCAAAGTTGAGTCGTGGCGAGAGTCTACCTTCAAGCAGTTGAGAAATTGTTGCTGCAATAAAAATATTTAAGAGGCAAATGTATTAATGAGTTCTTTTGCGGTTTTGGTGTCTTGCTAATATGATCTGGGGAAACAAAAAACAAATGGTCGTGGAATTTCATTGTTCTTCCTTTATATAGTAATGAATACGACATACGGCTTGACTGAACTGCTATTGTAAGTTTAATTCCAGCATATCTGCTCTGCTCATTCGTTGCTCGTGGGCTCCCCTTGTTCCTTTGTACTGTACAGTGGTTCCAGATAAATTTACTGTGTAAGATTGTGGGCTATAATAGAAACACACTATCCGTCACAGCTCTCTCTGTCTCTTCAGAGATACTGTTATGCATACAGATACACATATACGGGAAAGTATACTTGAAGTACGCTTATATACATAAATATCTTGTCGTATCATTTTGCAGCTTGTTGGTTCACATAATGTGTGGGTTTGCCCATGTATCTACTGTGCCATGTTATTTCTAAAAAGAGGAAATATTATGTCTCCACCTACACGTCTTGTTAGTGATTTGAATACACTAAAAAATAATCAGGAAAATGCATCCGCCACTTTTTGCAAGTAAAGTCAGGAAGTGGAAGTGCTTACCTTACCTAAGTAAAAGAAACTTGTAAACATGAGAGAAAACATTATTTACAGTTTTATTACCTGTTTTACATTTCCGAAAACTTCATTTTTAGTTTTCCCAATTGAAGGTGAAGTGATTAAAATGGCAGTAGAAAAGGCTACAAAATTCTTACCGCAGCTAGGTCCCGAAAATTATTCAAGCAATTTATATTAGACAACTGTAAAATGTTTTTACGTTCCCTAAAATTTTAATCCACGATACTAAAAACAGCTACATAAACATAATGCACATTTTTGGATCGACTCACTATTAGTAGAAGTAGAATAGTTAATATTGTAACTTGGCTGACCAGCGGGATGTGCGTTTTTGTTTGGACATGTTCAGAATGATTATTGTGTAAAAGAATGTGAAAGAATGTTATTCAATTCAAGGCGAACATATTTTCTGAGATTAAGACACAGTGTGTCGAACCGAGAATTATCAGTTTTTAAGGGTGTTAAGGATAAAGGAGATTATTTTCCGTATGGAAACTCATGTAGACTGCAAGAGGCTGGTAAAATATGTCTGCTATAATGGTGGACGTAATTGCGGCGTTGACTTATTCTTTTATATACATAGAATGTAATATGAAAAGCCTACAGAAACTGTAAGAAATAAATGGTTCGAAGGAAACATGGTAATATAACGCTTTATATGATGTGATTCTACCATGGTGTGTTATACAATACTCTCGCTGGTCTGCAATTCAAAAGCAGTCCCATCAAAAACAATCCATATTCTTCTTCAGTTAGGAAAAGCACGTTCTCTGCTGGCAGTCACTAGTGAAATACTTTCATTTGCGTTTTTTAGATTCCTTAAAGATGTAGTAGTGTGCATTCCTGGTAGCTTTCGCTAGTCATCTTGGCGGTACTAAATTGGATTGAAAATCCATAAAAGTACTTAAAGACTGGATTATACTGGAGTTTGTTAAAACTGCTTCACAGGTGTGGCTTTTCACTTCAGTCCAGTCAACTAATTAAATACCATACTGCTGCAATACATGATGCATGTGCACTTGTGTGTGCAGACCTTGAATGTTAAGTCTACACAAAACAATTTAATTCTGCACAGAATACTTTGAGTGTATGAAATCTACATTATGTATTGTATTCAGTGTATTCATAATTGCCTATGAATATTGACCTTTGTTGGTTGGTGGGCGAACGGAATGATAGAGCACCCTGTAGTGTATGAGGTTGAATCCTGAATTGAAAGCCTGCCTCTAGCTATTTTAATCTAACGTAATTTAATGTAATTATGATAATTATGACATGTGTACAAGGGAGCAGATAAATAATGATAGAGGGGCGAGAGCCGAGCTGACCATAAATGCTCCTTGTAATTCGATTCTTATTAAATTAAATTATTTCGTTGGTCTGTGTAATTAATGCTGAGAAAGGAAGTGGATGAATGGACAGTTGGGGTTAAAGCAACGATTAGGGAAGTAGTGTGAAATATGTTAGACTTCTTATTTAGTGTCGTACTTATTTACCCCGGCATTGTTATACTGTATTCTTCTACCACTTATACATACACCTACTACTCTGTAGGTGGTACACATCAATTGCTATTTAGTTCTAAAAGTATCCTTATTATTATTAATAAATATGCGTGTACACGATATTAAATCCAATCAAGTTCAGAGGCTTCAATGAATCTTTTGTTTCCACATTGTTTAATTCTAGCCCTGTAAATGTAAACAACACGATAAGTACAGCTTTTCGAGTACACATTAAGAAAAAAATATTTATTGCCTTCTACTATTGATTTAAAGTTTAACGCCGTAGCCAATGTAGCATGATTGGCTGGCAGATAAAAGTTTTAAAAACAGAAAACCTACCTCTCTAGTGGAAATGAAGATACGGAACGCTTCATTTGAAGTATTTTCGTCTGAATGTGGATTCTACTAACTCAATCCCCCTTAAGGCATAAGATAAAGGGGGAGAGATTGTTTTTACTTAGTATTCAGCTTTGAAGTATTCATGGGTAAATTGTGAAGATCCTTTCCTATTCACGTCGCACTGGCTTCTTTCTTATGAGTAGAGTCATATATTTAATGTCTGTACATGCCATCATTCTTCGTGCAAAGTCCCAACCAACGTTGTACATTGTGATAATGTACTAGATCTTATATTCCTACCAGCGCATTGCCACATTTAGCGCATTTCTCAATTTATGAATGTGTTAAAGTCGTGGATTATGTGCTCCAGCTAACACAACACATGAATGAATGTATACATTCACTGTACTATTATTTGTTTGTTTGTGATTTGATCTCGCTCCTTTCTTTTAAGAAATAACTACAAATGAAATTTAATGGTTAAACTGGCATGTTGTTTGTTAGGTTAGGTAGTTTCGTCTTTGGAGTTCGCATTGTCAACAATTCAAAAAGAAATGTATAGAAAATAAAGTAAAGAGGATTGTTATCTTTAGCTCGACTTGCGACAAAGTTTTCTTTAGGAAGCTTAGACATCTAAGAAGACCCCTCAATATATTTTCAAAGGGAGTTCGGTGCGGATTGGTGCTTACTTGGAAGGATGTTCTCAAATTTGGATTCTCTGGGTTGATCTCAAGATGTGGCCAAGTTGTTGTGTGATGACCGTAGTGCAGTGGTTTGGCTACTAATCGCGAGGAGAACCAAAAAGCATAGGGCTCTAATAATGTGACGTCGCTTCAGCTCGCTAATGCTCACTGCCAACCATGAGCATATACCAAATATACACCCTACATACAGTATGGTAGTAGTGTATGCTTAAAGAATAAACAAAGCAAAAGCATCTTCTTTCGAACATACATATCTGAGAATTGTGCTACAACGCCTGTATTGTACGTTTTTGGTAGTGTGTTCGTGTTCACGGATACACTCTTTCCATTCTATCCATCCGCTAAGTAAGTTGTACGAACATGTGCAGTGAAGGCACCTGAATTTCCGTACACGTATTATAGGTTTAAACATACGTGTGTATACATTGCTTACAATTAGGATACATATTTGTACCATATGTAACAAACATACGTATGTATATGTACTACGTACAATTCCAAGCTTCCACATTCCTCTGTTTGTAGCGTGGAGAAGCCTACGTGTAAGGATTAGATGGTTAGGTTGACGTCTAGTTGAGATTGTTTAGCGAAGCTTGGATATATTTTTTGCTTTTCTTGCTGGGGATATTGTAGCAAGGGACGTGGAGTACTCAATTTCCCTTCTTATCAAAAAGACACTCAACTTCCACTGCTACTGGCTACTGCTGCTGGTACTTTTCTACACTGTAGCTTCTGTATAGCTGTGGAACAAAGTGCAGTGACACTGGCGTTGAACATCTAATTTTATTCCCTTTTTCTCCACCAAAGCGTTGGCACTCGTTGCCCATTTTTTCAGCTTTGATTGTGAACAAGAGTGGAGGGATAGGCAAGCTTGGCGCAGCCTGATTGCTTCATGTTTCTCTAGTCATAATCTTTCGATTTCCCATTGTGTCCTTTTTCGTGTCTTGTCTGACTTATGGGGCTGGCATGGGGTTGCTTTACAGTCATCGATATGCTCGCTGCTCTTGTCAACATTTTCACTCTGCACAGATACATCGACAGTCTAGCAAATAGCAGGGCTTACTACAATCTTTTTTAATTCAATATCCTCAATAATAAGCTTGTATTGAATGTATATATGTGCGGATTTGTATACGTGCAGTGTAGTGTAACCCGAAGCGGAATAACTTGTATACGGATTAAATAATGCTATGGCCATGGACACACTGTATACCTATTGTAATAGGTATATGGAAGGGTGATACAAGTGCAAATTAAAGTATATTTGAGGATGGGGTAGAAGATGATCGTATTAAGATGCTGCTTAGAGTACAAAGGATATCTTTATGATCTTATTGTCACATTTGTCTATGGCCGGGTGTTATTCCGTATGCTGTCAGTCCGTCTATCAGCAGCTTGATACTGTTATTTAAGCTCGTTTGTTTTTATTGCCTTTTACTCGAATGACAACATGAGGTTAGAAATGTCTTATCCTTTGACTGGAAATCACTAACAGATCTCGAGTTGATCTTTGGGGTTTCTTATCTATGTACCAGTGTAGTATTAGCCTGCATGGAGGACGACGGAAAAAAAGGCTGTTTTACAGTGTACCACAAGTACAGCAGAACGTCTGCAGGGTAAAATAAAGATACGGCACTGCTGCACTGTAGTAGAGTCCTATTCTAAAGTTGACTTGGTTCAATATTAGTGAGCTAGAGTAGAGGAGAGTGGGAACACACGAAATGGCCACGAAAGCCAACCCAAAGGCAATGAAAGACAAGACAACCATCATTCATAAAGTTACTGGAAGACAGTAGTTGTACTGTGTAACATGGTAAATGCATGTCAAGTGAGGATGGATGAGAATAGGATGAAGGAGTTCCACGACTGTAAAGATTGAATATAAGCTCAAAAGTCAAGTCAAAAGCCGAAGAGAGAATGAAATTCGAAACCGAGTCTGACTTTCATTCACTCCCTGGTCGCTTGTTGTTTGGCTCACCCTCTTCTCTGTCTTTCCTTTTAGTTTCCTTCCTTATCTTCAACAATACATACTCTAAAACATTACAACGTTCACGTATTTACGTGTAGATAAAAGATTAAGGCATGGGCACGTCACCGTTCTCATGATGTTCCTTTCGCCTATGATCTAAATGTAAGTCATGATATGACACCATGCATAGTAGTATGTGTACAATTGTGGTAAAAAAAACCAGTAGAAATTTATCTTTATTATTGTTAGGCATTGCCCCACAATGTGGCGACAAGAAAAACGAAATGCTACAATGTGGTACTGCAAGGTGTCATGCTCTGAATTACAAATGGAGGAGGTGGACGATGCAAAATGCAAATTATCCGGTTTTATTTTGGAGTACAAACAGCGTTTCACTTTTCCATTTATTAATTGAATAAATGAAATAAAATTCCAGTGAATAATTGGATTGTAGCTTTTATTATACTTACTTTAGCTGGCATTAACTGAAATTAATGGTGAACTGTATATACAGATGGGTAAGGGTACGAAATTATTGCATGAACGAAGAACCATGTTGTCTTTCTGCATAGTAAGCCCAATGTACTATGAAAACTCCGATTTAATCATGCAGATTAATCTGCCTATAATATATATAATAGTCATAATTATGACTACTGTTCAATTCAAATGACTATTATTACGGCAAACGACTAACCTACACTAGGGAAGTGTGTTTTCGGTTTTGTGTTCGTGGAGTGGGTGATCTTGTGTTCGCATTACCATCGATTTTCCTTACAAGAGTGATTGAAGGTTTTCATCAATACATCATTTTGTTTCATTTGATGTATCCTCCCAGCATACAGAAGGAGCTTTTACTATTACGTGGTAGGATTTGTTAATACATAATGACTAAACCCAACAGAAGAGTAGAATAAGTTTCGTAGTTTCGAGTATTACTTAGAAGGTGAAATGTAATTGTCACTCGTGACGTGATGAATTCATCATGTCATTGTCACTATTTGGCGTACTTTGACAGAACTGATATAAAATAAAATTGGCGTGGGTGATAGATAGTTAGTGTTGATGTGACTTTAGTTTGATTTGACTATACGTATTTAATTGTATCGAATGAGTCAAAGAATTTGTATCCATTATCCATTAAATCGGTTCGTGTCCATTTCGGCTTTGACTTGGCTGCATAATTGCATTAAGGAAATAATTTATGGAAACTGGAGTCTGCAGCTAAATAAAAACGATCTATGGTCTGCGTAGTACGCTAATGATTCTAAAGTTTGCCTCATTTCACCATGTAGTTTGGAGAGAGAGTCAGAGTTGGTGGCGAAAGTGGGAGCCTGGCAAGTAGTGCCGCCATCCCTATGTGAGTTGAGTGTGGGAGCTTAATCGAGTGAGTAAATAAATGACTCATCTCATCGGAAATCAGCTTGACACGATGTACAATACAATGTATGGATGTGCAAAGAGGAGTCGAGAGAGTCTCATAAATCTTGAGGGTCATTTACTTAGAATCAATATCAGTTCAGCAGTCGCTCGGCAGTCAACAGTTCTGCTCTTTTCACAGCTCTTTTCACAGCGAGACCGTGATGTGATGATGGTGGATGGGATTGGACGGCATACTGAACTCTGAGCACATCCCTATACTATATATAGGTAGCATAGGGTTTGGTAATGTGCTACAGAGTGTACTATGTAGTACACGGAAGAATGAATGTATGTGTAAAGGAAACGGCGATTGTTAGCTATGTGTGTGTGTGTGTGTGTGAGAGAGAGAGAGAGAGAGAGAGAGTGAGAGAGGTATAGGAGATCAGGGCGGACATGGCCCCATGTAATACGTGGTGTAGTAGTCGTCTGTGTTAATGGCAATATCTGATTACGCAGCTCAAGCCTGTTTTTGTGGTCGGAAAGAAAAGGAGTCAGAAGAAGGAGTCTGATGGTTGTTTGGTCTGGTTTTTACTCGCTTAGGTACACTGCTCTAAATGGAATGAATTGAATTGAATAACTGGTGAAATAGAGTGAAATTGAAGTTTGAAGTTTAGTCAATTGAGATAGAAGCTGAAAATGTTAGGGTTCGTCTTCTAATGCAATAGAGAACAAAGTGGTTGGCTGTCGGGCAACTGGTATGTTTCTCTATATCTGTTCTCCTGCACAATAAAATCAAATGAAAATGAATTGATGTAATTTCAATAGGCAGTCGTAAATTTATTATTATGCATTTAGGCTTTACGTAATGGCAGGAAAGTTTACCTTCGCCGCTCACCGTAACACAATAGCTCTTCTTGTAGGAACAACCTCTTAATATTGTTGTGTGTGCCTTTTAAAAGATATTGGAATTTTATATTTAGTTGGGCGTACGCACTGGGGCAGTTTATTCTTTTGCTACCGTATTTAGGCTTAAGAACGAGTCATTTGTTTTACGATATCACAGGATACATTATTTTATGTTACGGTTCAGTTGCCCCTGTGCAATAAATATAAATGAAAATGTACATGTTATATATAAATTTAATGTTTATATGTATTTGTATTGTAATGTGATTTGTGCGTAAAATCTGTGTAAGCAAATGTATATTTATTGTGCTTATAAATTAGTTTTAATGATATGGTGTATGGACACCATGATACGCGAGCAATTTATTCTAAATACAACCTTTTAGTTGCTATGCATTTAAGTGAAGGTCTTAAATATCGGGGAGTGTTTGCAATTTTACGGTCGAATTAACTAAAATGTTGCTAATATTAATAATTTGTCTTTTTAGACAATAAATTGTGAGAGCGTGTCATACAAGTAATCCTAATTTGGATTAGTAGGAATCGATGGGATGACGCGTATAAGTATAATAATATCGGAGTTTATTCTAAACTGTAGGCGTAGGGAAAAATACAAAGTAAGTTTCCGGCTTACCTTATCAACAAAGTACTCTTATAAAGTTGCTGGTCTTTAGTATTCAGCAATACAATGGACTCAATCGAACTCCTTTGCTACTACCAATATAAAAGTATTAATTGTGAATGGCTTTCACAATTTAAACAATTGGCATACATATTTAATTATTATAACATATAATGGGGTGGTTTAACGTGTTTATCATTTATGTATATAGGTACATTGTATGTAATTCAATGTGTGCTTATGTGTTTGAAATGTTTCCGATTGATTTAATGCAAACATGTTACAAGAGCGATTCGCCGTTCTTAAAAATGGTCGTTGAAAGTAATTGAATACTAATAAATACACCTCATAATAGATATTATTGCATGCATCGCTAGTGCACATAAAATAGCATTTCACATCTATACAAACCCGTGTCTGCAAATTAAAATTGATTGTAAAAGATGTCCACTCTTTGAAAATCTGTTAGCATGCATGTCGTGGCAGTAAGTATATAAAAAACCAAAAAGTGTTAGGTTAGAATGAATTGCAAAAACATGGTTAGAATGGTTTAATTGAATGCAAAAACGACGTGACTGGCTAATCAAATATCAGGCCAAATCTGCACGTGTGAAAAGAGAAATGACGAGTGTAGATAGAGATCTCATCTTGACGTTGTTTTCAATCGAAATGTAATCCAATCATCACAAGAAAAAATACTACACAATAAGGAATTGCTAATTCGTGTAGTGGGAGCTAACCCACCCACACGTTAACCCAATAATTTTCGTGAGTTACAAATAAACTGCTAATGCAATTGGAAAGTCAAAAAGACGTTAGAGAATAATAGTATGTATCATAAAAAGAATGATTGCTTTGTTTACGTCCTCGCCTCGGATACAAGATGTACAGATGTACTTATGATGTGTAATATATCCAAATCATTTTGCTTTGGACTATATCTCGATAGGATACTCATCTATCCTCTGCAATAATGCATCAGTAATAATGTTCCTTTTGGTCTATGGCAGCATATGTAGTGCACACAAACACAATCCTTTTCTATATGTTTTACGTGCCATTGCATCCTAAATTCCGTGGATATCGCACAACGCTGCAAGAATGTGTCTATGCACAGTAATAGATAGAAAAATGTCGATGTAATTTGCGACAATAAATAAGATGTATAGAAAGGGTTCTCATGGATAAGCACGTCTATTACATGAGCACAACAACGAAATTGGATTTTGCTCTACACTTTGTGTTCGATTCGTAAGGACAAGATAGTGTTTTGATTTGTAATGGAATTGCATGGCGGTTGTGAATTATGGTCAATTAACTTTGATTGTAATGTGACAGAGGAACTGATGTAGATGTTGAAAAGATAGCAGTGAGCATAAATATTGTACAAGCATGCCACTGCTGTTGAAATGATAGTTATGGTTCCACATGGAGAAATTGCCCTTGGCCTACTGATACACATTCGTGCACAGAGCAAAGCAATAAATCACGTGGCTAATTCCTTAATAATAATTGTGATTTAAGTACATTGATCTGATCTGTGAGTTTTTCATGCGGAGGATGAGCACACGTGGACTGTACCTTATATAAATTCCGTTATTTGAAAAGCTAAAGAAGCAAGTGAAGCGTTTCCTTTTATAATTCATTTAATGATTCACAAAATGTCGGCCTAAAATATGTATTTTTATCTAAGTGAATAAATGAAAGTTGGAGCAGCATGAATTTGTCTACTAATATTAAGGGGGCTGTAACAGTTCGCCATACCATGCTTAATTAATTCTTAACAAATAAGTTACATAATGCATTCCTTCATGGTATATGTGCATAATGTTTGAATGGATTTTTCCAACCCAAATTAACAAAAGTTAAGTAATTGCATTTAAGAAAGAATCTGTTAGTACCTTCAAACTGTATAAATTTGGCCAGTTCAACCGACAGAGAGAACTTGGTATATACTGGAGGGAGAAAGTTTGGGAAAGCTCGTGAAGTTGGGTTTTGAGTCAAAGTTTGCCGACATAGTGAAGGAAATTAAATATTGCTGCTGATGAAAGGAAAGTAGCAGCGTATAAAACTTTTGAGATACTTTCTGTGTATACTTCCTCCATTGCAGAATATTGGACACATTAACATTTACACAAGTTGTAGAAATTGTAGAATGCAACTCTCATTTCCACATGAGTGATCGGAAGTATTCGACCAAAAGTGTTGTAGTGCATTCGTGTAGTAAGTATGTGTTGGGGTGTTGCGGCACAAAAGAAAAACGTTGTCACACCGCTTTTTATTGACGCCAAGTTGGTGCATACGATTCATTGGTCCAAATAAAACCTGAGGTGGTTGGTTGGTGGTAGTAGATGTTGGAATTCCGGTGCTGGCGATACGAAAGATGAAACACAGTGCAAGCCGAGTTGTTCATGCAAATAGTGAATAATGAAAGAGATGGGATGAAACATTCATTCACATTTCCAGAGAAACAGCAAAATTATGTTGTACTTTCCTTCATTATACTACCCACTACTGCGTACATACATATAGTAGTCCTTCTTTGCTTTAGCTCTGTAGTTAAGTCAACATTTGAGTCAACCAAACCGATTACAGAGCTACATAGTAGTTCTATAGCAGTGACAAGGAGAAAGGAGTCTGTGAATCTGGTGAATTTCTCAAATAATCGCTACATATCTTCCTCGAACTACTTATTAAGTTTCTGCTTCCTAGTAACATTCCGATGTTCAAAGAAACAATTAATGGGATTTCTTCGAAATAAATATTTCTTATGTTTGTATTGTGCAAGGTTCATTGGATTCGGATTATTCTAGTAAAAATTCTGTTACCGCAGCTTTTCCATTAAATAATGGAAGCCCTGCAGACCAACTTTCCCAGAAATGTTTATTCAGTACTTTTGATCGCTCTTTGCTATCTTTGTTTAACATTCATACAGTAGACTGGAATTAAACAAATACTTTGTGAACCTTTTTTGGTTTTATTTGCGTTCTGCATGCCTGATTTTGTATGTAAGTAATTAAGCTAGAACGATGTGAATAAAAATCTCAAATTAAATCAGTGTGTATTAATACCTACGGGGTAATTGTGTGCTGGATACTTGATCAACACATGATGTAATAATACATGTGTTCATGAGCAGAATATTTCTTGTTTGAGGCAACAGTTTCATCCACCATGGTCTCTGTCTACATTTGGTGGTTCAATGAATGTGAGAGGAAACCAATAGAATCTTATCAGATAACATAATCAAAATCAAATCAAGTTGCTTCAGAGAATCTCGGGAATCGCTAAGAATAAGTGGAAAGAGAGAGACAGTGGAAGCATTGCGTTTGAGTGTTTCTCAACAAGAAACTACTAGGTATTTGAGTGACGGTATTTCTACGCTGTCCAAAGCACTTGATTCGTGAAATGGGAGCGGAGGAAGGAAATGTCATGCCGTTTGCTCACATTCGCACAATTCAGCAGGTAGGTTCTCGTAGGCGAGAACGGGAACGAAAACGCTGAAAAGTAATAGGAACAGGAACAACTAACGTAACGACAAACTGAAATTGGCTAGTAGAGAGAGAGAAGTGAGTAGTGAGTAGGTAAAGGGAGGAATACTACATACATACTGCTGCCGACATTACGCGTCCGACTTGACTTTTACTTGAATGCTCTCTTGCCTTTTTATATCCGATTCGGATGATAATAGGTTTTTGGTTGACTTGAGATGAGTTGACTTCTATCCTTTTCCGTTGTTAGAAAAACCAGTCCTTTCATTTGCCGTTTCTTCTGAGAGTCTACCTTTGTGTTTCTATTTCCCCTTTCCCCTCAATATTGAATTGAAGATAATTGTTTCCCTTGTCAAATTAGTTTTTTTCTATAAAAAATGGAGTCGCTTTGTGGTTTTATGTGAACAGTTATTTTTCTAAATAGTTCGTGCTCTGAGTGTTAGTGGAAATTCAATGTTCAAAGAATCTCAATGGAGTAAGAAGGACGATAAGAAATAAAATTGATGTCATAATGTGTAATAATATAATGGACACCATTGGCTTCCAGATTCGTATCAAATGGCATTATACGTACTTATCTGATTATATCAGTGGCATCCGAAATCCGATCATCATCACTCCACTAGCTTTCCATATCGTTAAGTAACCTTTTCATTCCTGGCATGAGCTCCGCCTGTCCCGCTAACCTCTCTCAGCATAAAAGAGAACTTGCACTATATCTTTATCTTAAATACAGTCTAGAAGCCTTTGGGGCTTTGTGGTGAGAAACTACTTCCACAGGGAGAGCATAGCGTCTGTGATCTCTCCCCGACCCCACAACTCCTCTGTCTCTTCACTCTAATAAAATCCCATTTCGTTCTAATCGTAATTTACAATTTTACAAAAATATTTTTTTAGCTTGTCAAGTTTTCTTATTCTGCCAAATTAAAACACAAACTCGGGCAAATAACCGCGTTTCAGAATTAGAACAAAAAAATTTGTTAGATATTTTTGTGTATATAGATATGTTCTTAACCCAAATAGGTAAAAATAAGTTGGCTCTCACAAACTTTCCTTTCATATCACTAATGTAAAGTAGAATGACATGGATAACTGCCTAAAGAATTCATGATTAAATTCTGAAGTAAATAGAAGGTACACTTTTAAACTGAGGTTGGGCAGAAAGACTTTTCAAAAGGAAATATAATAGTGTGTAAACGAAAAGATTGGTCGTACCTTGTCATAGGTTAAGAGACAAGACAGTAGTAGTCGAAAAGTCATTATAAGTTTTTGCAGTTGCAATGATTCTGTGTGTAGTTTAACAATTTGGTGTAGTAAGTTACTTAGTTTAGAACTGGGCAGAAGGATTAATAGGTACCTCTATGAAGATATTATTATAACAAACTGGAATCCTGGAACAGTGAATGAGAGAATTTTTAGTATATACCGCAGTATTTTTTGTATAGTTGACAGTTTAGTAGAATGAAAGGAGAAAGCAATGTGATGATCACAGGGAAACTGTGGAGCAAGCACACTAATGTGTAAAGGCTGGTATACAACCGTTCTTAATTCATGGTAGATGATGATTTCATACAATGTTTAGAAAAACATTTATTTCCTACTTAGCGTGGTGTTACATCATCTCCTCTTGCGCTTCGAATATTCACGGAAGACAACACTCACATGCTTAAGTTCAAAGTACAGTATATCCGTTACAGTTCGCATTAGAATCATGTAACAGCTTGAAATGGTTGATATGATTTTAAGAAAGTGAAGTATTAGTTGATAGCGACAAGTATGTACATATAATACTTATGTGGCTAGAAAAGGAGAACATGTAGTCTGGCACGGTCTGTGGGGATAGCATAGGAAATGGGAATTGAGTGAAACATTTTTATTATTGATCCAAGAGCTGAACCGCAGAGAAAGTAGACGCTGGAGGAAACTCAACGAAATAAAGTAAGGACGGGTTTGGTTTCTCTGTATGTACACTGTAAGATGATTCGAACAAAACGGGAAAGAAATCCTAGAAAGGGCCAACTCCATCGTATAACTGCACACACACACACATTACACACTGAAGCAAACGTAAGGGAGGCTATGGGGGAAGTAAGTAAAATGTTGGTTATTATAGTGAGGCAAAGAAGACATGGCGCGAAGAGACACAGAATGTGTGATGCACGACTTGCGTTGCTTGTCCAACAGGACTTTTCTTTCTCTACTCCTTCTCCCTTGTTGTCTTTTTCTGACAAAAAATTGTGATGTGAATAAATACCCGCCGAATGTTTCTTTTCCTTTATTTGCAGTCCGTTCCATTCTCATGTGGATAGGATGGTCAGAGTGCAAGTATCACATTTCACCCATTTTGTACACTTTCATGAAACCCAACTAGTCACTAGTTAGTTGAAGTTATAGGCATTTAGA